>BFEA01000411.1:1103021-1126294 GCA_003427395.1 Chara braunii | reverse complement strand
GCGTCTGACCAGGTCGAGGAAGAAAAGGATGGAGGCGGCAAGTAAGGCGGCGAAAGAACTGGAGGAGGTGAAACAGCAGAGGGTGTAGATGGAGGCACAAGCGGATTTGCAAGGAAAGATGAAAGTGATGGCGAGGAATATAGAACGTTTGGCGCAGGCTCAGGATGCGATCGATACGATTGGGGTTTAGAGAGTTTGCACGCGAAATTTTAATGCCAGTGAGCTTAGAGGGCACCGAGCGATTCTGCACAGGCGCCATACAAGACGCAAAGCTCGCCGCACCAAGAGAGGAGGAAGCTCGTCCCCGTAGAGAGCTTGTTAAGGTGAAGTTCCCTGATTCCTACAGCGGGAAGAAGGAGAACTTCGATAATTGGGAGGCAAATGTGAACTCCTACGTGCACTTGCAAAAGATATCCCCTGACGAGCATGTCCTCGAAGCCTTCCATGCCCTCAAAGACGAAGCAACAAACTTTGCCAGGTCGCTATGTCGCGTTGCTAATTGCAATAACGATATGGTTGCCAACTCTGTGTTCACCCCTCTTAGTGAGTTTCTCAAATTATTGCGCGAAAGGTTTACAGATGTCATACAAAGCGTCAGAGCTTCTGACAAACTGCAGACCATTCATTCTCGCCAATGGAAGAGTGTCAAGGCACTCAAGGGCGTCATGGATGAGTTGGTCGCCGTCCTTGATCATGGGGTCACTGAGACCCAGTTAGTCAACCTATTCTATCGTGTCATGCCCAAGTCTTTGCACGGGCACGTCTTTGAGAAGAGTAGGGAGTCTACCATGACCTACGATACCGAGTATGGAAGTGGTAGCATATGAGGTGCAGTCCATGTCCGTTTCCACTTTCTTACGTAAGGACTTGGACAAGGGCAAAAAGTGGAAAGGCCTTACCATCTCAGATCAGCTAAAGGGCAAGGATCACCTAATCCTGACGTTAGATGAGGGTGGTATGGAAGAGGTCCCATATGATCAGATTGAGTGGGGTCTCGAAGAGGATGATGGTAGCGTAGGTTAGGGGAGGACTTATGCTGTTGTCGCGGCTGGAGGGAGGCCGCAGGGAAGAGGGAGAGACCAGGGCCAAGGGGGTCGGGCCTTTGGTTGTCATGGACAGGGCGATCAGGGGGTTGGTGGCAGTGGAGGCCGCCAAGCGGGAGGTAGGGGTACCTTGACCCCGCAAAACCGCTCTAGTTTTAGTTGGTCACCTGACAGGATGGGTGGATGGCACCATGGTCTGCCGTAGGGCAGGCCTTGGGAGGATTTGGGCTTGGAACAGACTATTTGGCAAAGGCGAATAGACCAGGATCAGTGCTTTTGCTGCGGTGATCCGGGCCACATCATAAATTACCGCCCTAAATATAGAGAAGCCTAGTTTGCTGCACATGCAGCAAAAGGCAATCGCCTGTAGGGGTTGCAACTGCCCTTACCCCTAGACCATGTGAAGAAGAGTGTGCGCACCACATAGAAACTCCCAAACCAGATGTGTTTATGGCAAAGGTTGTTGGCCAGTGCCTAGACAGTTGTCTAGAGACTGCTTGTGTTAGAGTCTCTCTAGGCACTTCCCTCACAGGCGTGGCAGAAAAATTGAAGGAGAGGATGCCTGCCTTGGCCAAGATGAAGAAGGATGCGAAAGGACAACTAGTCTTAGTAGATGGAGATTTTTAGAGGCAAAGTAGGGGCCCTTATAGACAGTGGGGCCACCCACAGCTATATCAGTAGGGAAGCGCTGCAGAAGTTGAAGTTGAATATCAAAGTCCAAAAGCTAGAAGACCCTATAGTTAGTATCCTCGCAGACAATCACACCATGCGAGGCGATGATTACGTAGACGGAGTCCAGGCGTACTTTCGCTTAGAGAAGGATGGGAAGGTGGAGAAAGTTCTCCATTCCCTCTCCTCGTAGAGGATAGCCTTCCTTTCAATATGGTCCTAGGAATGGACTGGGGAGAGGCAGTAGGGGCCACACTTCACCTAAAAGAGCACGAGTGTAGACTCCCTAGTCCATCAGGCGAAGTCAAGACGGCTCGTTTGTTTCATGTGTCAGGAGTAGACAATTCTATGGCACATTGCTGTCTTAGTGCCCCCGCGTTCGCGCGATTGGTGGAGCAGTTAGAAGAACTAGTTTTTGTAGTATATATTAGGCCTATTACCGAGCCTACGGAGGAGAAACCTATAGATCTTGCTATTGCCAAGCTGCTGGAAGAGTATATAGACTTAGCCAAGCCGCCTACAGGAGTAGTGCACCAGACAATCCAGCATCGTATTGAGATAGAGTTGACAGTAGGAATTCTAAAGGAGCCATCTATAGAATGTCCCCAAGAGAGCTACAGGAGCTGCGGAAGCAGTTGGGTGAGCTCTTTGAGAAGGGTTGGATTAGGTCCAATTCATCTCCATCTGGAGCACCTGTTCTTTTCGTTCCCAAGGAGGAGGGAGAGCTTAGAATGTGTATTGACTATAGGGGTCTTAATGCCATCACAGTTAAGAATGCGGAACCACTGCCCCGTATAGATGATCTGTTGGATCGGGTGCAGGGCTGCAAGTATTTGCCAAAGATAGATTTGAAGTCCGGCTATCATCAGATAGAGGTTTATCCTGATGATCAATATAAGACAACATTCCAGACTAGATATGGGCATTGTGAGTTCATACAGCACTGTATGAATGATCTGTTTAGGCCGTGGTTAGATAGATTTGTCGTTGTGTATCTAGATGATATTCTAGTGTTTAGTAAGACCCTCCAGGAGCATGAGGGCCATCTGAGGCAGGTCTTGGGGAAGCTGAGACAAGCTAACTTCAAGATCAACGTGAAGAAGTGCGAGTGGGCCACGACACGAGTCTTGTACTTGGGCCACGTCTTAGATGGAGATGGCATAAAGCCTGAGGACAGTAAGATATCAGCGATTAGTGATTGGCCAACGCCCCGTACATTCACAAAATTGCGGTCGTTCTTATGCCTAGCTAACTATTATAGGAAGTTCGTCAGGAACTTCTCCACTATTGCTGCAGCCCTTTGCAAGTTACTAAAGAAAAAAACGATTTGGAAGTGGGATAGAGACTGTACATCGGCCCCGAAGAAGTTGAAGCGGGCCTCGATAGAGTATCCAGTCCTCGAGGTAGCTGATCCATCTTTACCTTTTATCGTCACCATTGACGCAAGTCAGTATGGAGTAGGTGTTGTGTTACAGCAAGATGATGGCGATGGGTATAGACCCGTAGGGTTCATGTCTGCCAGGATGCCTTCAGAGAAGGTTGCGACATCTACCTACGAGAGGGAACTCTACGCTCTGAGGCAAGCATTAGATCACTGGAAGCATTACTTGCTTGGGAGGGACTTCAAAGTCTATTCTGACCACTGAGGTGGTTGAAGACTCAGGCCAAGATGACACCTAAGCTTACTAGGTGGGCCGCAGAGATAGATCAGTTTGACTTTGAGCTCAAGCCAGTTAAAGGGAAGTATAACGTAGTTGCGGATGCTCTGAGTAGGAGGGCTGATTACTTTGGAGCGATAGTTCACTATATGGATATAGGGAGAGGCCTGCAACAAAAAGTTAAGGAAGCGTATGCGCAGGACCCTATCTATAGCGATCTCCTCGAAAGGGTAAGGAGTCTCTGGAGTCTGAACCAGATTATCGCACTACAGATGGGTTACTATTTGAGAAGACTAACGAAGCTGACTGTTTGTGCGTCCTCGATAGTGAAGAGATCCGTAGCTTGATCTTAGGGGAATGTCACGACAAAGGGACACTTTGGTTGGCAAAAGACATTAGCCAACCTCATACGCGCGTATGCATGGCCAGGTATGAAAGTTGACTGCATAGAGTATGTACGCAGCTGCAAAGTCTGCCAAAGGTATAAGACCACTACGTGGGCCCCTCTTGGTCTTCTCAGACCCTCGCTTGAGATTCGGTGTCCATTGACTTTATGGATGCTGGGGTCGAGAGTGGATATGGCAAGAGCCAAGTCATGGTTGGAGTTGATAGATTCAGCAAATATGCAGTTTTTGTTCCTTTGCCCGGAAAGCCACGTACAGACTTGGTTATTGATAAATTCTTTGATAATTGGGTCAGTGAGCATGGTCTCCCGCTGTCGATAGTTAGTGACAGAGACACTAGGTTCACTAGTCAGAACTGGCAGGAATTGATGAGAGTCTATGACTCTAAGTTGTTAACGTCATCTGGCCGTCATCCTGAGACTAACGGTCAGACTGAACAGATGAACAAAATCCTGCAACAAGTTCTCAGAAAGTACATTATACCTGATCAGCTTAATTGGGATGAGATGCTCCCCAAAGTAGCCAGCGCCTGCAATAATAGCCTGCATTTGGCGACTTGTCGCACTCCCAATGAATTGCACAAGTCTTTTAGACCGCGTAGACCGTTTGAAGGAATGAACCGGGATCAGATTCAGAGGCTACTGCCCAGTACTAGGGAGTTTGCACTACACTACCAGAAGGAGATTGCTACCGTAACAGAGAACCTCAGGAAGGCCCAACATAGAATGATAGAGCAAGCCAATAAGCATCGTCGCCCTTCACAGTTTCAAGTAGGCGACTTAGTCTGGGTCAAGCTCAAAGAGGCAGCGCCCAGCCATGTATTCATGGGCAAGTACCATGAGGGACTGTGTGCACCATGGGCCCGGTGGAAACAGGGGCAGACCAGCGGCTTACGGAAGTATAAATCAGGAGGCAGCGCCCAGCCATGTTTTCATTCGCTGCATAAGCCATGCAGAAGCGCTGCCCCAGCGTCTTGTGCGAGGTGGTCTGCAGAGCGCACGAAGTCGAAGTGGGCTGGAAGAAGATAGATTAGCCATGGTAGCAGTAGCGAGTGGCCATAGCCGCCATAGGATAGAGATAGCTGTTAGTGTGTGTGTGTGAGTGGTACAGAGTGAGTGTGTGCGGGGTATTCAGGGAGATCCAGGGTTGAGTTGGTGCGAACGGTGGTGTATGGAAGCAATACCGAGAGTTGTTATGTACAGGCGCTGCTGCGCCATAGCCTGTTGAAGCGAGTTTGCATCCAAACTGTGTTCTGGATTTCCATATCTCTGAGGTTTGAGTGGGCGCTGTGCGCCAGTGTGAATTTGCCATCTGTTTGCATGTATGAGAAGTAAAGAAGAAAGCAAGTCTGATTGCACCAAAGTTCAGTCTGGATAAAGTGGTAATAAACATAGCTTCTATGGGGGGAAGACTGAAGAGGAAGACGGGTGCCATCGCATTGAGGAAGGCGTGTCACATCCTATTTGTGACAAGTGTTTTGCGTTTTCTGTCATTTTCCTGTCCTAAGGAGAATGTGTGGGCAATTGAATCTATCTTCCACCTCTTGTTAGGCAGAAGGATACATGTTCAGTTATTGGCACAAGTGTGTTGCTGTAACTATCTGTCCATGCGGATGGCCTCTGGGGGAAAGTCCTTGCAGAATGTGTGGGCAGTTGAATCTATCTTCCGCCTCTTGCTGGGCAGAAGGATACATCTTCAGTTATTGGCACGAGTGTGTTGCAGTAACTATCTGTCCATGCGGATGACCTCTTGGCGGAAGTCCTCACAGAATGTGTGGGCAATTGAATCTATCTTCCGCCTCTTGTTAGGCAGAAGGATACATGTTCAGTTATTGTGTGTTCCTGTAACTCTGTCCATGTGGATGGCCTCTTGGAGGAAGTCCTCACTTCCCGTTCTCCTCCTCACGTCACCATCAAATTGACTGTTGGTGGAATGGACCAGACCATGTTTGCAAATCTTCTGGATACGACTAGACTTGAATGAGATGGAATTGGTGCTACTGCCACTTTGTAACTTCCAATGGGTTGGCTGTACTCCTACCGCACTGAATGATTACCCTGATATTGTTGAGTGGGGAGTTGAAATCCTGTCATATAAGAGTCCCATTGAAGGTTTCTCCGTTATCCCTTTGGGCCTCGTTCTTGCTAAAATGACAGCATCACTGCGACCGTGGTTGTTGAAGATCCCTGGCTTATTCTCTGCTGTCTTATTGTGTTGTGCTTCTCATCAGGTTTTTAACACAGTCACGCTAGTTGACGAGTTTCTTTGTGTTGTTTTTCTCATCAGGTTTTTAACACAGTCACACTGGTTGACGATTTTTTTTTGAGTCCAAGGCAAGTACAGCAGGTCATTGTGACATTTAGACCAGACGAGGCCTTTCTGGAGGGGAGAAAACATGTGCACATTGCAAGACATGGTGACAATCTCCAAACTGGATTTGAAGCTGCTGTCTCCAATGAGGTAAACATGTTTCCTCTTTGCTTCTCCTGATTGCTTGGTTGTGGATGAAGTACCATTCTTTTTTGGAACTAATCCCCTCGTGGAAGATTCTTTTTCTTTTTCCAAATAGCCTGTGAAGATGGGTTGTCAGGTGGGCTGTGGGGCAGTGGTATGGCTCGCTGGGCGCTGCAGGCCCTTGGGGCCTCTCCAGCAGAAACTCCAGAAATTTGAGAATCATAACGATCTGAAAAAAAGAACTCTTGTCCAGAATTGCAGTGCTAACAGCACTTTGATAATAAGAACAAGTAAACCTGCCCAGCACCAGCCCCACCCCAGGCACGACCAGTATCTTGCTCGGGCGACATTGAGGGTGTTTGTTTTAGAACATGAGGGACGTGCAACATTCGGGGTGGCTAAGGCATCAGCACGCCATCGGATCCTTTGTAAATCAGAACTATTTTATTGTGGTCGCCGCTGGATTGGAACTCACGCCTGCAATTCAACAGTTTCGTGTGTGCACCAATGGAGTAGCCTGCCAATGTGCAAAATGAGAAGGAATCTTCCGCAAGAACATTGGACGATACACTGCGAAGCTACTTCCATCAAGAGGATGATCAAAATCCGAATGAATCTCCACTAAACTATGGAAATATACACTGCTTTAAAGCCATGCACGCAGAGATAGAGAGAGGCTATTTCCATCGACAGGATGAGCAAAATCGGAATGAATCTTCCGCTAGAACATGGAAATACACTGCCACTGTTTTTTTTTTTTTTTTGTGTGTGTGTGTGTGAGAGAGAGAGAGAGAGAGAGAGAGAGAGAGAGAGAGAGAGAGAGAGAGAGAGAGAACAGGTAAGTCTCCAACCTTGCGGCTGGCTGCATGCTACTTCCATCGATAGGATGAGCAAAATCAAATGAATCTTACTGCTAGAACATGGAAATATACACTGCCACACTTGAAGATTGTCCACAAACCCACGCCCAAAAAAGACCCCGTTCATGAAACTGCGCCAACAGCAGTCTTCCCCCCGAGTGTTGCACAATCGCGCCGAAACTCCATTCACACAGGCCCATGCAATCAGACTCGCTTTCTTTTCCACTTCGCACTCATGCAAACAGATGGTGAATCACACTGGCGCACAGCGCCCATTCAAAGCTCAGAGATATGGAAGTTGAAAACACAGTTCAGATACAAGGTCGCTTCAACAGGCTATGGCACATCAGCACCTGTACACTCTGACTCCCGTCTCTCTACCCAACACCACTGTTCGCACTCACTCGACTCCGGATCACCCTGGATATCCCACACGCATACACAGACTCTCGTACTCGTACACTTGCCTATCAGCTATGGCGGATATGGCCGCTGTCCCTCTATGGCTATGGCTAAGTATCTCCTTCAGCCCACTTCGTCCCCGGGCACTCTGCAGACCACCTCGCACAAGTCGCTCAGACAGTGCTTCCGCATGGCTTCCGCATGGCTTACGCAGGAATGAATGAATGGCTGGACGCTGCCTGATATACACTTCGGCTCGCTGTTGGTCTGCCCCCTTTTCCACCAGGCCCCTGGTGCAGACAGTCCCATATGGTACTTGCTGACTGGACTCAGTGAGACTGGGACTGGGTACGGCCTACTCAGCAAGGGTGGACTTCACCACTTGCCCACTTGCCTCTAGTCGGCTGTTGCAGTGTGGGCCACTTCCGGACCTTCCGGAAGTCTGTGGACTTCCCTTCGACACCGTAGCAGCCATGACCTTGACCTTCCAGGACTGTAGCAGCTACGAACTTCTCGGGGTCGACAAAGGTACTGTACACAAGTAAGGTAAGGCCTAGGGATCGAGCCCTGGGATCTGCATTCGCTATTGCTAACAGGTGAATGCTGTTTCACACATGCCAGCCTAAATTCGAGGTCCTCTGAGAATAATTCAGTCCAAGACGGGATTTTTACCTTTCTGTTCTCTTGTAGGCTCTAACTACGTCGGGAGCTGTTTCTAGAAGTTCAGTTCTAGTTAACCAGCGGTCGTCCTCGGGTTCCTGATAAGCAAGTCGGACCTCTACCTCCTCTTCTGAATACGTCTTCACCTACAATGCCCTCAATGTCATATCTTCCATCCATGTCTGGAGGGATCATGGATCTTCTTGATGGAAACTGTTGACTTGTGACGCACGACAACAACTTTGACGTATGGAACACAGGGTAGGTGTGGAGATGTGCTGGGATCTCTATTGTATAGGATGGCCCATCCTCTCCGCCCTTAACCTCTAGAACTGGCCATGGTCCCCTGTACACTGGCAGTAACTTTTGTGAAATGTTTTCCTCAGGAGCAATCTCTTTGGACTCGACCCAGACTAGGTCGCCTACTTGAAACTGCGACGGTGACGGTGCTTGCTAGCCTGTTCTATCATTCGGTGCTGGGCCTTCATGAGATTTTCAACAACGGTAGCTAAGTCCTTTTTGTGCTGCATCGCAAACTCCCTAGTACCGGGCGGTGGCCTATGAATATGATCCCGGTTAAGTCGTTCAAACGGTCTGTGTGGTCTAAGGGACTTATGCAGCTCATTGGGAGTACGACAAGTGGCTACGTGCACGCTGTAGTTATACGCATTGGCTACCTTGGGCAACATCTCATTCCAGTTGACTTGATCTGGTGTAATGTACATGTGCAGAACTTGCTGCAGGATCTTATTCATCTGTTCAGTCTGACCGTTAGTCTTTGGGTGACGGCCAGACGACATTAACAACTTTGACCCGTATACTCTCATTAACTCCTGCCAGTTCTGACTTGTAAACCGACCGTACCTATCACTGACTATAGACAATGGGATCTCGTGATCACTAACCCAAAAGTAAAAGAACTTATGAATTACTAACTTTGTACGGGCTTCTGCGGGTAAGGGAACAAAAACAACATATTTGCTAAATCTATCCACTATTACCATGACTTGGTTCTTTCCATGCCTACTTTTGACCCTAGCATCCATGAAATCAATGGATACTGAATCGCCAGGCTGATCAGGTATAGGCAAGGGTCGAAGAAGACCTAGAGGGGCACGCGTAGTGGTCTTATTCCTCTGACAAACTTTGCAACTGCGAACGTACTCTATATAGTCGACTTTCATTCCTGGCCAAGTATACGCATGCATCAGATTGGCTAGAGTCTTTTGCCAACCGAAATGTCTCTCTGTGTCGTGGAATTCCCCTAGGATTAAACTACGGATCTCCTCGCTATTGGGAACGGACAAACGGTCTACTACGTTGGTCTTCTCAAACAGTAATCCTTCCTAGTGCGGTAATTTGGTTCAGTCTCTAGGGCCTCATTAACCTAGGACTATATCGAAAGGGAGGTTGTCCTCTATGAGGAGAGTCAGGGAATGGAGTACTTTCTCTACCTTGCCATCCTTCTCTAGGCGAAGATACGTTTGGACTCCCTCTACGTAATCCTCAACACGCATCGTGCAATTGTCTGCGAGGATACTGACTATGGGGTCTTCCAACTTGTGGACTTTAAGACCTAGCCTCAACTTTTTCAACGCTCTTCGGCTTATATAACTCTGGGTAGCCCTCGTGTCTATAAGGGTCCCTACTCTACTTCTAAAAAACTTCTAAATCTACTAACACAAGCTGTCCTTCGCTCTCCTTCTTCATCTTGGCACAGGTCGGCATCCTCTCTTTCAATTCTTCAGCCAGACCTGTGAGGGAAGTGCCTAGAGAGACTCTAACACAGGCAGTCTGTGGACAGCTAACTAGGCACTGGCCTGCAACCTTTGTCGTAGGCTCATGTGGTGTGGGAGTTTATTGGTGTTGCGCGCACATTTCCCTACATAGCCTAGTGGTAAGGGCAGTTGCAACCCCTATCGGCGGCTGCATTTTGACCCTTAGGCAGCAAAGCGGGCTGTCATATACTTTGGACAATATTTAATAATATGGCAGGGTCGCTGCAGTAGATGCACTGCCCCTGCTCCATTCGTTGCTGCCACACTCTCTGGTCAAAGCCCAAATATTCCCAAGGCCGGCCCTGTGGCCAACCCGGGTGCGAACCTCCTCGTCGTTGAGGTAATCCTGGTCGTTGAGGTAATCCTCCACCTCTACGCTGTGGTGATCGATTGGGCCCCGAACGATTCGGCGGGGGACCTTGACCCCTACCTCCCTCTTGGCGGTTCCGTTGGCCGCCAACCCCCTATGCGCCCGGACCTCGACCACCCATGGCCGGACCCCCTTGGCCCTGGCCTCCTCCTCTACCTTGCGGCCTCCCTCCAGCCACGACAGCAGCGCAAGTCCTCCCCTAACCTACACTACTGTCTTCTTTCTCCAGCCCCCACTCTATCTGACTGTAGGGGACGTTGTTAGTACCACCCTCATCTAAAGTTAAGGACCAGGTGATCCTTTGCCCTCACGTGGCCAGAGATGGTACGATTCTTTCACTTTTTACCCTTATCTAAATCCTTATGCCAGAAAGTGGTCGTTGGCAGGATATCTTCTTTTCTACCCACGGGTTATCTTCCTTCGTGCCATTGCTCTCTCCTCCTTCCCCCAATCTTCTTCTTCTGAGGGGCTCTTCTTCCGGCTGCTGCTCCTCCTCTTCAATCTCTTCCTCTTTCGGAGCTCTCATTCTCTTCCTCCTCTTGCTGCAATCTTTGCATCTCCTCCTGACTGACACACCTGCGATTGACTCAATCTAAGGACCACAACATCCTGATAGGACCCTGTCAACTATGGTCTCTAGCATGGACGTAAACTAAGGCTGTCACTACTTACTGCTGATCAGGGGGCATTTAAGGAGATCCCCCGTAACTTAGGAATTTTTTAACGTCGCAGACAGGACGACGCGATCAGCAACTCCTCTCAAGACTTAGACAGCTCGTTGTGCAGGCCACAACTTGGATTTTGGGCCTACCGTGCCACACTGAGCAGCCCGCCGGTCAGTACCGGTCCTTGGGAGGGTTCGTGTCCTCCGGGACAGTTGAGTCGTCAGACACGACCTTTAGCCCTACTCAGCCCGTTTGGGTTTGGTCAACGAGGTCCTATCCTTCATACACGGAGTTCCTAACACCTGGACAGAAGAGACTCGATGCAGAAAGAAGAGAGACAGACTCAGCAAGTACCACAATGTGAGTGCACATTCATAGGGTGAGGGGATGGGCTGAGGGCTTGGCGAGAATATACCAACTCCAGCTTGGTCAAAGTCGTGGTCAACAGCCCTGGTCAACGTCTTGGTCAACGCTGGTCAAACCTCTAGTCAACGCTCCAGTCAACCTCGGTCAACCCCTGAGTCAATGCCCAAACCAGCTTCAGTCAAACCCTTGGTCAACACCTTGGTCAATCTTCAACTTGGCTATGGCTGCCGCCTTCTTCTGCCTCAGCGCCCTTCTTCTTCTTCCTCCCTTCTTTCCCTTTCCTCGCCTTGCTCGTCTTTCACCCCGGCTATGTCTTCCCTCTTCTTCTTTGTCCTTCAGATTTCCTCAGCTATGGCTTCTCTTCTCTTCTCGGTCTCTCCCTCCTCTCTCGTTCGTCGTCTTTCCTCCTTCACTCGTCTTGTTTCTTCTCCTCCGTGTCCGAGCTCCACGGTTATGGTCGCCTTCTTCTTCCTTGGACTGCACAACCAATCTTGTATCGCTCCTCTCTCCCTCTCTTTGTCGTTGTCTTCTTTGCAGGTACGCGGCACCTTCCTCCACCAGCGCAGCTATGGCGGACTCCTTCGGTGATGGCGACTTCAGCTATAGTGCCCCAACTCGAGCATACTGCGGACGACGACGACGCGTGAGACAGCGGGTACCAGCTCCGACACCAATGCAATCAGACTCACTTTCTTTTCCACTTCGCACTCATGCAAACAGATGGTGAATCACACTGGTGCACAGCGCCCATTCAAAGCTCAGAGATATGGAAGTCGAAAACACAGTTCAGATACAAGCTTGTTCAACAGGCTATGGCGCGTCAGCGCCTGTACACTGCAACTCTCGTCTCTCTACCCAACACCACTGTTTGCACTCACTTAACTCCGGATCACCCTGGATATCCGAGAGACAGTTAATGGGGGCCCAAATATTCGCTGTTTTCGTTGGCAATTGCGGTGCGAATTCCATCAAAATTAAAAAAAACAAACTATATGAGACCATAGTGCAAACATCAAAAAAGGAAACAGGCCAAAAAGAACGGAAAAAAAAATAAAAAAACACTATGAAACTCTAACACAAAGACACTGTCCGAGTCAAAATGAAGCGTCCAACGAATTCAACAAAATGCTAACTTTTTCATTATTGATCCAAACATGTCCAAACTGCACACATGACGTACCCTAAAGCACATATACATCACACAAGAAGAAAAACAAGAAAAAAAGCAAAATATCAGCACAATATGACAGTTTCAGTGCAATTCGGTGCAAAATTCGTCGAAAATAACACCCCTGGTTAACCACGTGTGGGATATCCCACACGCGTACACACACTCTCGTACTCGTACACTCGCCTATCAGCTATGGCGGCTATGGCGGCTGTTCCTCTATGGCTATGGCTAACTATCTCCTTCAGCCCACTTTGCTCCGGGCACTCTGCAGACTACCTCGCACAAGTTGCTCAGACAGCGCTTCTGCATGGCTTACGCAGGAATGAATGAATGGCTGGACGCTGCCTCTTGATTTATACTTCTGCTCGCTGTTGGTCTGCCCCTTTTTCCACCGGGTCCCTGGTGCAGACAGTCCCATATGGTACTTGCTGACTGGACTCAGTGAGACTGGGACTGGGTACCGCTGACTCAGCAAGGGTGGACTTCACCACTTGCCCACTTGCCTCTAGTCTGGTGTGAGCAGCGTTGGAAGGGCCACTTCCGGACCTTCTGGAAGTCTGTGGACTTGGCCCTTCGACACTGTAGCAGCTATGACCTTGACCTTTCAGGACTGTAGCAGCTACGGACTTTACCTTTCAGAAGAGCTACAGCTACGACTTCTAGAACGCACTAAGACCTCTATCCGACAGGTGTCCAGATCGAACCCCTACAACCTACGGACCTACAACAGCCTACCAACTGTTGTGAATGCGCAGGTTACGGGTTCAAGTCTCGGGGTTGACAAAGGTACTGGACACAGGTAAGGTAAGGACTAGGGATTGAGCCCTGGGATCTGCATTCGCTACTGCTAACAGGTGAATACCGTTTCACCCAAAGCAACCTCGGGCCGAACAGTCGCGCTAGAATCAAAAAAAATAAATTGCGCCCATATTTTGTATTTTTGGCCTTTGTGGCTGTATTCCTCTTCAAGACGCACAAAAGACAAAATATGGCGGTGTAGCCCTGCTTCACCACTCCGGACCTGCCGAAAAGACAAAAACTATGGCAGTGTATCTTTCCACTAACATGGAAATATACACTGCCATATTTTTTGTATTTCTCTCCCACTGCTCCCTACATGCAGGAAAAACAAATTATGGCGGTGTATCTTTTCACTGACACGGAAAGATACACCGCCATATTTTTTGTACTTTCCGCCTGCCTAGCTGTATTCCACTCCCTGCACACGCGCATTCTTACACTATCGGGCTGATATCAGCCTCGTCCCTTACCGGTCCCAGGCACCGTACGTGGAGCTCCACCCCGGGGGGAGCATTGGCTGGGACCGCTTCTTTCTTTAAGATGTAAGAAAAACTTTCATAAAATCTGATGAAGATGAATTTGCGAGGACTCTAGTCCCTTGGCAGTGCTGGAAAAGGTCTTGCCCGTCCTACGTGAAGCCGGGCCTGCAAATATGCGCCTATGCCTGATTACATGCCTTTGTGACCAGGCTAAGGGGGCCCAAGAAGAGCCTGTTGGAATCTATATGCGGGCTTGGACCTTCGACGAGGCCTGTTTGCGAGTTTACGGGGCCTAGACCTCATGGCAGACAGTTACCTGGCCCCAGTTGGCTACAGGGCAGTGCATGTGTGACCACACCTTTGAGCCTTCCATGCTCTTCCAGACAGCAACGTGGAAGGAGACCTATCGGCCAATCAGATTGCAGCAAACAGCAGCAGCTACGTTGGCCAGTTGAGCCGTCTAACCGAACGGGGCCCAGGGCACATTTGGTTAGGGCCCTGGGCGTCTGCAGTAAGAACCTGGAGGCTGACTTGTCGCGCAGCGGCCGTGCACCAATGGAAATGCAGTTGAGTCGTCACACACGGGCCATGAGCCAATCAGAATGCAGCGAACACTTGGGGCCTCGTGGCATATTTAGGCATTCTTAATGGCATCGGGCCCAGACTTGAAGCTACTAGAAACTCCCACGAGTAGGCTCAGACAGATGGAAGCAGCCAGCACTTTCCATAAAGGAAAGTGCCTGCCTTGTTGTGAAGGCATTCGTGCATCGCGGTAGCGCTCACGGGTTGCACGCTGGCGCAGGTGCTTGAGGCGAGCACAGTCACTGGGAGAAGGGCGATGCAGGAAGGCAGCACCATAGCTCAGCTCTCATAGCCGGGCATGAGCTTGGAGATGTCAGCGGGGTTAGGTGGTGGTCCCTTGGGAGAAGAAGGGATGTGGGTGATAAGTCAGGGGTGAGCTAAGTGAGAGGCGAGCCAGAGAGAGACAGAGAGAGGGACGAGAGGGCATGCACCTGGTTCGTGATGGCGATGTGGTTGAGCGACATCTGCACGAATTCTGTTTTCTGCTGCTTTCTTCTTTTCCGGGTTGTCATCATTATAGGCCTACAAGTGATATAGGACTATAGTGGAGTTGTGATTGTAGTCGGGGCGCTGAGCTTCAAATAGGGAGAAGAAAGACTGGACACCATGCTGACGATGTCCAGAGAGGGTTGTCGTCGACATTTGAGATCGCTGCTTTTGGTCTCCACTGGTGTATATTGGTGCGTTCCTGCTTTCTGGACAGCTCACGACTAGTTGATGTTGCAATTTGGATTTCTGTTTTTTGCTACTGCTCATTTTCCTTGCAAATTTGTGGCACACCCGTAAAACCCCCTTGAAACCCTACTGGGCTGAAGTGCAATCAGACTCGCTTTCATTCACACTTCACATGCATGTACACAGGTTGCGCAGCAGCTGGTGACAAGGGCCCACTCCAACTCAGAGATATCGTGATCAGAAACACAGTTTAGATACAATCTCACTGTAGATGGCTATGGCGCATCAGCGCCTATACAAATCTCTGTATGTCACTCACACAACGCTGCTGTTCACACACCGGACCACCCTGGATACCACACACACAACACACTCTGTACACTCGCACACCCGCACACATCTACAGCTATGGCGGCTATGACCGCTGCTACTGTTGCATACTAGCGAATACTTCAACAAGCATGAGCAGAACCAAAGATCAACCAATATAGGGTGAGCACGTATGCAGCGGAAGTCTGATAAATGGACTGACTCACATAGACTGAACTCACGCAGATATCACTCAACACAAACAATCGCGAGATGGTGAGGTCTGAGCCAAATCATAGACAATGCTCAGGCCCCGTACAACCATACACATATGAACGGTGGGAGGAGAGACGAAGGAGGTGGGAGATGTAGGCAGCGCCAGATGTCACCGAGATAGAATCCAGTAGGTCCACGATATGGTAGTCCAAAATGTAATCGAACAAGATCAAAATGTCGTGGACAATAAGTCACCAATGTCGGAGGTACAGAGTCCTAATGTAACGAGTGTCCAATCTGTGATGCCGCCGAGTATCAATCCCAACAATTTCCAAGTCTCGAATCCGGTGAGTATCACAGCCTCTTACCACCGAAGTCAAACACTGATCTCTGTCCAACTCGTATCAAGTCTCCAATCTGAAGAAGAAGAAGAAGAGGAGATATTAGAGGAGGAGGGAGAGATGGTGAGGTAGGGAGGAGGAGTGCCCTCGTTACCCTGTCCTGGTCCGAAACCCTACCTGCAAGGTGCAAGGTGGTGCCTTGGAGCCGTCTGCAGTCGAAGTCCGCGGAAGCTATGGTGCCACAGGTAGGTACCAGGTAAGTCCCTCGCTGCTCTCTATCCCGGACTGCAGTCTAGCGCTAACCTTGCTCTACTGCAGTAGCGCTGCGCTCTAAACAGAATAGCGCAGCGTTTTCCCGAACTGCTGTTGCTCCTTGAATGTCGAACTGGCGGCCTCCTGTACCTAAGTACCGGTGTGGAAAGGCTGGCCTCTATGCTGCGAGGCCGAGCCGTGATCTGAATCGTCAAAAGTGACGATTCAAATTAGACCGGCGGGCGGCAGCCTCAAGAGCGCCGCCAGGCCCAACGGTAACGTCGTTTGGGCCTGCCAGTCTGGTCTGGTCCTCAATGTGGCGTAAAGGCCAACCGGTGGGCCTGCAAATGGTGCTACCGGTCTAAAGGTCCGACCTTGGGCCTGGACCGGCCTCCGAACCCCTATTTGCCGGGCCTAACCGGGCCCGTGTGACATAGTATGTAACACACTCCCCCCCTTGAAAGATCGAGCTACCTGCGAGTGCGAAGTTGTCTGTCCGGTACCGAGGTGGGTCGGGTGGGACGAGCTTTGTCCTTGGCAAGTCTTCGATTCTCGTAGTCGGAGAAGATGAGAGGTGCAGATGCCTGTAAGTCTGCGCGGGAGATCCAACGAGTGTCATCCGGGTCACATTGCTTGAAAGTGACTTGGTATTGCATTGGCTTGTTGCCAAACTTGTTGTGCCTGATGACACGGTCAACTTCCTAATGGTCGTCCATAGAGGGCGGATCCTGTGATCGTCTGCCCGAGAACTCGTCTGCGGATGGTGGTGTGTAGATGGCCAGCTTTGACACATGGAAGACCGGGTTCACACAGAGGTGCGAGGGGATAGCAATCAAGAAGGAAGGACTTGCAGGGTCGTCGCCTGCTGCAGACGTTGTCGTCCATGGTCCAAACCATTTCGGGAGGAGTTTGTGCGAGACGTCCTGCTCGAGCGCGAATTCCTCAGCGAGGACCCAAACAAGGTCTCCCTCACGGAACGGACATGGGAGTCGACGTCGGTTGGCTTGCTGCTGCATGCGGATTTGAGCCTTTTGCATGTTTGCGCGGGCTTTGATCAGCAAGTCCCGGTACTTCCGAACGGAAGCGCGAGAGCAAGCGACGTCTATGTCGGCGGCCCGTGGTAGAAGAAGATCGGCAAAGACTCGGACTTTCTCTCCACCGTGATGCAACTCGAATGGAGTGATGCAGATCGCCGGATGCACCGAAGTGTTATAGGCGAACGCGATGTCGAGAAGCCGGTCAACCCAATCTTTCTGGTCAGGACGGATGAGTGTACGTAACATCATTTGAGCGGTTTAATGCGCTCGTTCCGACTGTCCATCCGTCTGCGGGTGCCGTGCGGAACTCGGCTTCATAGTCGAACCGGACTCCGTCATGAGGGACGTCCAAAAGGCAGACATGAAGCGAGTGTCTCTGTCGCTCACAATATCTTCCGGAATACCATGGCATGTAATCCAGCCAGTGTGCAAGAGTCGGGCGATCTCGGGAGCCGTAGCGAGATACTTGCATGGAAGAAAACGAGCGTACTTGCTCAAACGGTCAACGACCGTGAGAATGCCCTCTGGCCGAGGCGATCGTGGGGGAATGGGCCTGTAACATCCATAACAATGGAGAGGCGTGGTGCCAGAGGAATCGACATCGGTTTCACTTCGCCATAAGGGACCGTAGATCGACCTTTGTCACGATGGCAAACTGCGCATGAACCTCGTGACGTCGTGAAGGACGTCGGGCCAGTGAAAACGCTGGCGGAGGCGAGCCAATGTGGGGTTCACGCCAAGATGTGCCGAAAGTCGTGCGTCGTGGAATTCGCTGAGAAGACGAGTTCGTAAGATGCGATCTTGGGGCACCACTAACAAGTCCTTCCCTCGTGTGAAGTAGGAAACCATCGGAGATACGATAATGATAGTCGGCGGGTGATCCGATGATAGGTCCGTATAAAGCGTAGAGTACGTCGGATCGGACTTGTAGCCGTTGCAGATCATCGTCGAGGTCGAACGTCGTGGTCACAAGGGCACAAAGATTGGGCCGTCGTGAGAGGGCGTCCGTTGCTCGATTGGCGGAACCGGGGATGTGGCACGACTCAGAGTCGAACTGGTCGATGTAATACATCCATCGACCGATCGTGCTAGTGATCGTGTCCTGGTTTTTGTAGAAGGTCAACGGATTGTTGTCCGTGTTCCATCTAAAACGCCGACGACCAAAAAGAAAGTGGCGCCACCGTTTGAGAACGGTGACAAACGCGAGTAGCTTTGTCTTCCTAGCGTTGTCCAGGGTGTTGATGGGAGACACTTTTTGGCAGAAGTACTCGACCCGGTGCCAACCATCCGTGTGGCATTGTTCCAATACCGCACCAATACCGTACCCGGAAGCATCCGTAGTCACTTGGGTGGGTAGGGTGGGATCATAGGTACGGAGGGCCGGTGCGTCTTGCATCGCCGCCTTCAACGTATTGAACGCGCTACGAGCTGCGTCGTCGAACTCGAATGGTACCTTCGGGGACTTAAGTCTCGACAAAGGAGCTGCCACTTTGGAGTAAGACTCGACGAAGCGCTGATAATATCCAGCCAAACCCATGAAAGAGCGTACGTCTGTCGTGCAACGGGGTTCCGGCCAATCCACGATGGCTTGGATCTTGTCCGCTAAGGGACGAATGCCTTTCGGCGTCACATAATGGCGCAAGTACTCAAGCTCTTGCTTGGTGAATTCGCACTTGTCGCGGTTTGCTTTGTACTTGGCTACTCGCAAACGATCCAGCACGACGCGATGGTGAACGAGGTGCTCGTCGAGCGTCCTGCTATAGACCAAGATGTCATCGAGGTAGATGAGGACGGAACGATCGAGCAAGTCTCGGAACTCCGTTGTCATGGCTGCTTGTAAAGTTGTCGGGGCATTGGTGAGTCCAAATGGTATTATGACCCACTCAAAATGCCCATACCGTGTTTTGAAAGCGGTCTTGTACCGATCCTGAGGCTGGATTTCAATCTGGTGGTAACCCGACTTCAAGTCCAACTTCGAGAAGTACGTTGTGCCGCCCAACCGCTCGAGGAGATCATCAATCCGAGGGAGAGGGTCGACGTTCTTAACGGTTTGTGCGTTAAGTTTTCGATAATCAATGCACAGCCGTAGGTCCTTGTTCTTCTTTCGGACGAAGAGAACTCGTGCACCGTATGACGAACAACTAGGGCGAATCCAACCCTTGTCGAGAAGGTCATCTAGTTGTGCACGAAGCACCTCGAGTACCTCTTCGCTCATGCAATAGATGCATCCACGCGGAGGGACGGCACCAGCCTCGAGAGTGATCCCGTGCCGTATGGGCCGATCTGGAACCGTTCCGGTGGGAGCCTCGAAAACGTCTCCATATCCGTCTAAGAGGGGGATAATACGTGGGTCCGGCGATGACGCGGCTGGTCCGTTCGGCGAGGGGAGGGCATGTAAGAAAACAAGGCTCATCTCCTCGACGTCATTCCGAGCTATGGCGTTGCGAATCCTCGCAATGGAAACCACATGACAAGCAATCGAAGTATGAGGGGTCGCGACCGTACATGGGACTAACACTCCGTTCCGATCACGGGTGTGAATGGTTCGGTCATGAAAGTTCACCGGATGATCGGCGCTACGCAACCAAGACATGCCTAGAATCATGTCAAACTTGGTGTCGAGGATGTCAAAAGACACCGGCTCGCACGCAAGGGGCGCAAAGTATACAGGGACGTCGTCAATGCATCGGTCAATCGACTTGCGTGCGGCCGTCCGCGAGTGTCACTTGCGTAGGTTGCGTCTTCCTTCGAACGCGCGGGCCAAGACCTGCGCGGGCCATAAAGGCTTGACTCATGAAGTTGCGAGACGCTCCGCAATCAATCAAGGCACTACAGGTTGCCTTTCCGATTTGAATGCGGATATAGAGCAAACGCGCGTTTGTCTTGGCGTACCTTTGGGTGGCATACTCGCGGTCAATCTTCGCAAGATAGGAGCGGAGATCGACAACCACTACTCCGTCGTTCGTCAACGGAGCTGGTATTGCAGCATGCAAATAGGAGTGTAGATTTGCCATTAAGTTGTTACAATGCGGCCTGGGCAAGGTTTCGGTCGAGGGTAGAGGCATCCACGCGAAGTCCTCGCTCGTGAGCGGGTCAAGCTCCTCAAGTCTTGATCGCGCCGTCGAGTCCTCGGAAATCAGTGGCGAGCTGACCGGTTCACTTGCCGACGGTGTACAGGCTGCGCATACGCTATCTAAGTGCACGTGGCTAGGCTGGTCTAATGGTGGTACCAGATGGGCGACATAATCCTAGTACGTAGCACGAGAATCAGCGACTAATGCATGCTCCCCGGTAGTGATATCGGTTGCTAGCAAGGCGACCGGTTCCGGCGGAGTGAGGAGAGGCGTCGCCCCTCTCCTTGCATAACTCAGTTTCCCGAGTTGGCTAGACGGGGTACGTGTGCCTTGCCCTTGTCTGAGCATTGTGCGGTAGAGTGGGTTACACTATTGCACCATAGGAAATATCCGTACCGTTGACGCAGGTCAAATACTTCCTTGGTTATGTTGTATGTCGTCCATGGTTGCTGCCCAGTTCCTGTCGATGTCGTCGCTTGTGTCGCCTTGTTCTTCCAAACTCTCTTGGGATGCTTCGGCGGGAGCACTGCGACAACTCCTCCATCACTCGAGGATGCTGTTGCAGCGTGGAGATCAACTGATTCGTCAGAAATCACGACATTGTTATGTGTCGTTCGTTGGTAGCCTGGCTTAGCCACATAGTGTGGCTGGGACTGCCGTTCGTTGGCGGCCTTGTCATCCGTTTGGATGACCAGGTTCGCACGATCCAGTTTAGCTTGGAATGAGGCATAGTCGTACTCGTTGCCGAGTGCCGACCGCAGTCCTGCGCACGATCGTGAAAAGAATTTGGATCGTTGGAAAACTCAAATCGAAGCCTGGAGTGGTTACTATCTTCTGCCACTTGATCGTCCAGTCTCGAGTTGGCATGTTTCCTTGTGAGCTTGTGTAGACCCTCGTTCATGGCCGCCTTTATGACGTTGCGGACCATGAATCGAGTGAACCACAGTTGCTTGGAACTCCTTCCACGGAATGTGCGTGTGGAGTTTGGCGATGGTGCATTTCTGATTGGCCGCGAGATGGTTCATCCATGCCTGTGCTCCTCCAATAAGTTGGAGGTAGAGCGCTTTCAGCATGTCTTCGGCCGGTACAATGCGGCAGGATGCTTCGGTGAGGAAGCTTTGCCACCATGTCAAGGCGTCCGTCTTCTTGTAGTTGTCAAACTTGCTGATGTTGAAGTGCGGCATCTTGTATGTCTTTGGAGCGGCGTCCGGTCTTGTCTGCAGTTTGGTGATGTCCTTCTTGATGGCGGCCACCGTGCTGCTGATTGTGGCCGGACTAGTGAAATCGCCTAGTTCGCCGATAATAGTGATGACATGGTCGATGCGCTCCCCGAGCTTCTTCGCGGTGTCTGTCGTGCAGCCTGGCGCTGCTGAGGCCTTAGCCTCGATGCTGTTGATGCATGCGAGAATGGAGTTCAACAGCTGTTGATGTTGCTGCTGCTCTGTTGCTGCGGCGTGGACGGCAGCTGTTAAAGCGGCAGTGTCTTGCTGCTGCTTCTGTCTGTGCTGTCGTTCCGTGAGCAGGTGTGCCTGCAGCAGTGTTACTCCCCTCATCATGCCCAGCATCAAGTTAGCCAGGTTACTCCTTTCTACCTCCGCCGGTGTTGGATCCGCCTGTGCTTCCGTAGGCACAAAGATCATGCCTTGGAGTAGCGTTGTCCACTGATTCTCATTTTGAATCAGGGATTCAGTGCTGGCAGCATTCCGTCTGTCTCGAGCCGCTTCGTCAGCCTCAGCAGGGCGCTGAGCTTGGGCTGACGCCTCATTGGCCAGCCGCTGACGTTCCGCCTCTGCTGCCTCCTGCTGTGCCTTAGCGGTAGCGACGACATTTGTAAATGCCTGTAGCCGCTGAAGGTAATCAGACAACGGCTCGTGGGCCCCTTGGACCGCACATGCGGGAAGAGCCCCGGTGGTAACCGGTACTGCAGTTGCTGTACTCGATGCCGCTGGAGTCGTCCGCCTGCTGAGTCGCTGTTGCTGATACTTGGTTCGTGGAGGTACCACAGAGTGGCTACGAACTGCAAGCCTGGCAGTGTGTCGTGGCAGTGCCCCGGTGTCCTGTTCCATCGACGTCAGCCTGAGCTGATGTGGTACTTGAGAAGTCCCGGTGGTCACAGAGTATGGGGAGGGTAGGGAGGGTGGGAACAGGGGTAGAACAGATCAAGCAATTCACATACCGTCCCTGTCCCAATTGTGGAGTAGACACCTAATCAAAAAGGAAAAGATGAACTTTCCCCCAAAACAACTTAGAAAATCGTAATAAGAAATAATAACGAATTAATAATCAATAAATTTTAATTAATGATTAATAACGAATTAATAATCTCTTAATAATAATCAATAAAATTAATCAATAATTGCAATAATGATAATTAACGTATTTTAAATTGTGAAAAGATTAGGTATCCGTTGAGATCACATATGGTCCGGGAGTTCACCATTTATTAGTGAACTACCCGGAAGTTGCAGTTCTGAGGGAACGATGCCGAACAGTTTGCCCCCCAAAAAAAAATTCGAATAGTCAGGAAGAAAAACACTCGAATTTTTGAAAAACGTAAAATTTTAAATTTTGGGAATTTCAACCGACAAAGTCCGATTTTCAAAGGCCTGAGTCCGTATTCGGAATTCCTCAAATTAGGGAAAGAAAAAAAATTCACGAAAATTTCGGATTCTAAACCCTAATGTTCTGCGATTCCGTGGAATTTCCGATTTTATGGTTCCAAACATTTGAATTTCCCAAATTGAACGAAAAACCGAAATTTTATCGTAACCCTAATTCCAATACCGAAATAAAAGAGAATACCGATTTAAAAACCGAAATACCGGATTAAAAACAGAATGCCGAATTAAAACGGAATACCGAATTGAAATCAGAATGCCGAATTAAAACAGAATACTGATTTAAACAGAATAACGAATTAGAATCAGAAGACCGAATTAAAACAGTATATCGGATTAAACAGAATACCAATTAAACAGAATACCGAATTAAACAGAATACTGGATTA
>BFEA01000411.1:1076540-1102051 GCA_003427395.1 Chara braunii | reverse complement strand
TGCCCTCGTTACCCTGTCCTGGTCCGAAACCCTACCTGCAAGGTGCAAGGTGGTGCCTTGGAGCCGTCTGCAGTCGAAGTCCGCGGAAGCTATGGCGCCACAGGTAGGTACCAGGTAAGTCCCTCGCTGGTCTCTATCCCGAACTGCAGTCTAGCGCTAACCTTACCTTGCGCTACTGCAGTAGCGCTGTGCTCTAAACAGAATAGCGCAGCGTTTTCCCGAACTGCTGTTGCTCCTTGAATGTGGAACAGGCGGCCTCCTGTACCTAAGCACCGGTGTGGAAAGGCCGACCTCTATGCTGCGAGGCTGAGCCGTGATCTGAATCGTCAAAAGTGACGATTCAGATCAGACCGATGGGCGGCAGCCTCAAGAGCGCCGCCAGGCCCAACAGTAATGTCGTTTGGGCCTACCCGTCTGGTCTGGTCCTCAATGTGGCGTAAAGGCCAACCGGTGGGCCTGCAAATGGTGCTACCGGTCTAAAGGTCTGACCTTGGGCCTGGACCGGCCTCCGAACCCCTATCTGTTGGGCGTAACCGGGCCCGTGTGACATAGGACCGGCCTCCGAACCCCTATCTGTTGGGCGTAACCGGGCCCGTGTGACATAGTATGTAACAGCTACCCTATCGCTATGGCTAAGCTTCTTCTCGCCCACTTCGTCCTCGGGCTCACTGCAGACCACCTTGCACAAGTCGCTATGGCAGCGCTTCCGCATGGCTTACGCAGGAAATGAATGAATGGCTGGTCGCTGCCTTTCAATTTGTACTTCTGTAGCTCGTTGGTCTGGCCCTTTCCCATGCCCGTGGTGCACACAGTCCCGTACGGTACTTGCTGGACTGGACTAGGACTGACTGGGACTGGGACTGCTGACTCAGCACGGATAGACTCCACCACTTGCCCACTTGCCTCTGTCTCAAACGTGAGCAGCTTCGAAAGGCCACTTCTGGACCTTCCGGGAGCTCGTGGGCTTGGCCTTTCGAGTACTGTAGCAGCTACGACCTTGACCTCTCAGGACTGTAGCAGCTACGATCTTGACCTCTCAGGACTGTAGCAGCTACGACCTTGACCTCTCAGGACTGTAGCAGCTACGACCTTGACCTTTCAGGGTCCCTACAGCTACGACCTCTACAGGGCTGTGACTCCTACTCGACAGACCTACAGATCGAACCCCTACCACTACACAGACCTACGACAGAACCACAACTGTTAAAACACAGGTCACGGGTTCAAACACTCGGGGTAGACACAGATACTGTACACAGGTAAGGTGAGAACTAGGGATCGAGCCCTGGGATCAGCATTTGCTACTGCTAAAAGGTGAAAACTGTTTCAGAAGTATGTGGGTGAGATCCTGCCAGATGTGGGATTTCCCCTCTCCCACCCCCGACCCCAAACACCCACACACAGCACACACTGTCATGCTTCTTTTTGTGCAATTGTGTATTGTGAGCATGACAACTCACAACACAACATACAACACACACAGACACACCCAAACCGCTTCCTGGTGAATCGGCAAAAGTCCGACGAAACAGTGGTATGATCATGTGCTTTTTGTGGAGTTCGTGTATAGCGAACACGACACCACACACACACCCCAACCTCCTGATGAGTTGTGAAAGTCCAACGAAACTGTCTGGCACAGTCATGCTATTTTTGTGGACTTGTGTATAGCGAACATGACGGGGCACCACATCACCATCACTATCATCAACACCACCACAACCACCAGCAAGACAGCTAGTGGGCTTTTGGCGGCCTAGCTGTTAAGGCCAACTGTGACCTGAAGTGGAACTACGAGGGTTGATCCCCATTGACCTGGTTGTACAGATTCAGTCTTAAGCACTGAGGTGAAAAGTTTGTGAACATTGGAAAGAGGTCTTCCAATAATGTGGCAGTCTGTCCCTGGCCCCAGTTCACCTTCCAACGGTAGGCATGTTATGATCCTGACCAATTTGGAGATAGACATCCATCAGATAGTACAATGCCATCCATTTGCAGAAAGAAATGAATGAATTTGAGAGGAGAGAGAGGATTAGAAGAAGAAGAAGTGAGAAAGAAGAAGAAGATGATGTACACCAGCACAGACAAATGACAAGGATCTTCTTCTTCACCCAACAATCTCCTCCTGCTTATCTCCCCCTTCTCTTATTCATACAAGAAATAATAATACAATGTTGATATCTGATCCAGAATCAATGTCCGAGTTCTTCTTCTACTGCAGGTATCACTTGAGGTCCACCATAGCCATGGCTGCCTCTCCCACTCTTCACTGTCAAAGGCGGAGGCTATGGCGGACTACCAGGCCTTGACCAGATGCCCAAAGGACAACCCAAAGCAGCAATGGCTGCTCTAGCTCAGGCCACCATGCCTGACCCTGCCTCGAAGCTTCTTGGTGTAGCTCTCCCCAGTTGGGGACTCCCTGCTGCAGCGCCCACCAAGGTGATGAAGATGGCTGCCACCATAGCCAGGTAAGTACCCCTGGCACTCCTCCCCCTTCSTGTCCTTCTTCCTCCTCCGTGTCCTYCTCCTYCCCCCAGCAGCGCTGCTCWTGGATARCGCTGCTCCRACCGGTGCTCCAACCAGTGTGTCGCCAAACTTGCACACCGAGAAAGAGGCCGGGCTCTTCGCCCGGCTGGGAGATATAGCGGCCTGCTTGCCTCTTCGGGTGGTGACTTCCAGGCCGCTCGGCCTTCCAAGCAACCGGTACCTCTCCCTTTCAGAGGGAAACATCATTGCATACTCTGATATTGCCCGTACAGGCCCTAGACCCAGACTGGTTGGACTGGTATCCGCCTAGACCTAACCTACAACTACTGGGCCTCTAAAAATGCCACTTTTGTCTTCTTCTGCTCGGCCTCCAGTACCCACACATCTACCCCTTCAGGGTGCGGTACAGGCCTACCCGCTACTTGAGTGTTTTTCCTGCTGCCATCCCTCAATGTCACGGCCACAGGTAAGTACCAGCCCTGAGGACCCAATGAACGAGCAAGTGCTCTTGCGGGCCACACACACATTCAAGCCAACCAGCACTGAGACAGGCACGGCCACACACACACTCAAGCCAATCAGCACTCAGACAGGCACGGCCACACACACACTCTAGCCAACCAGCACTCAGACAGACATGCAGTCCAGCAAGCGTGCACACACAGACTTAGTAGCAGGCGGGAAACTCAGCAGGGCATTCAGTCTATGGGCAAAACTCAGAAATCAGCTGTGTCTCAGTCCATGTTTGGACGGGTCATCACAGGCAGATCTTTTGATGCAGGGAACCCTGAGCAAAACGCCAGAAAGTGAGAACAGTTTTCACGGCTGTGAACCCAATGCCCAAGGCTGGTATAGAAATTCAGTGATAATGGATCTCTCTGCTTTGTCCATCTTTCACGGTTTTCTGTTGCATCTGGTATGCCTTGGTGTCCTTCAGAGCATGCCATCTTGAATGTCGTATTGAAAGCATTCGTTCTTTCTGAGATTCGTAGGGGATACTCGCACGAGGGCTTTTTAGACTGATACTCGTGATCAGATACATCCCGGGAAGTCCTATTGCAGTCACCTGAATAGAGCGCCCAGTTTTTATAGCTGTTGCCCCAAGTACAGTTACAATGCCCGGGCGTTCTATTTGGGCGAAGACTGTGTGCGAGCATGCAGTTAACCTGTCATTGGTGATGTTGAATCTCAGGTCTTATTACACTTCCAGATGTGGCTTTATGACTGAGTGCACATGTTCACCTCTGGATCTCATCTCTGCTTCAGTGATGGCATCAATCGTTAATAGGCTGGCAAGCCTCGTATTAGCCGTACTGGCCGATGTGCTTCTTGTTTTCTGGAATCGGAAGATGCAGTGCCAATAGCCTGGTGCAAGTTGAGGTGCAGAGGAAGGAAATGACAGTACGGCACAACATCACGTTTTGGTGCTGCTGATGTAGACAGTAATTTTCGGGATTCTGTACGCACAGTAATGTTAGACCGGTAACGATCAGACAAGTGCAATGACCCGCACAGAATGAGTCCGAGATTTATGATGTTTTCTGAGTATTGCTGTTTGCTGGTCTGATATGCTGAGATTTCCATGTTCAGTGCGAGTTTTGCTGTTTGCTTGCATGTGTGCAAGATCCTGTGTGATAATTGCTATGCTGAGTACTAACTGTGTGCTTGCCCTGTGTTTTCCGCCTCACGGGAGGGGTAGATTAGAGAGAGGGAAACCGCAGGGGCAAGGCTGAAATCAGGGACCAGACAGACTTCAGAGAGGTTAGGATGGACTGGGACACAAGCAGAATTAGGGGAGTCCCAGCAACTTGGTTAGGCCCAGCAGTGGTCCGGCCTGAATCAGGTCGGTTAGATTCAGGTCTGGAGGTTGTCTTTGCAGGCTGCAGTAATGTCCCTGCCAAGAGGCAGGAACTAGTGGTAGGCGTGGTACCCCAAGGCAGCATCGGTACCACAGCCTAATTGAAGTTTCGAGGCCGAGTTGTAACATTATATTCGGGTACAATGAGTGTAGTGGTATCTTACCTGACGGTCATGCTGCTGCTCCGCCCAGAGGGTGACGGTAGGCGGAGCTCCGGCTGAACGCTGGAGCTGGAGGGTGGAGTAGAGGTAGTAGGGAGTAGGTCTTGGCTATGGAGGTAGAGGGTGAAGCACCCCATGTAAGGTTATGGAGGAGGAGGAGGCAAGGATGAAGAAGTTGAGGAAGGGGGGAGCGAGAGGAACGGACTAGAGCACCTCTATGGTTGACTTTCCATTTTCACCTCCTTGGTTGGCACTGCATCTGGCAGGCCCCTTTGTGGGTACAGATGGACAGTTATGCATGTTTACAGAGACCGGTGGTCATTTTCCAGCAACATGGAGAGCCTGCCGTAGGCTTGGCAGTAGGGTAGTGAAGTCATCATACTGACTGTAGGCAGAAGTGACGTGATTCGTTATGCAAAACTAGAGTAGGGGCATTTTCCAGCACATGAACCACGTCTTGCCTGGATTGTGAACTGAGAGCTTGGCATGTGGTTGCTTTTCATGGTTTTTGAAGAGTTCAAGTTCTATGGTTGCATTGAGGAAATCTCACAGTCCAACATCATACGAGCCATATCTGCAGCCAGCTCACCAAAATGTTGCTCATCAGTGCCCAGAAGTGAGCCCAGTCTCTCGATAAGCCTTCTAAACGCCTTTCTGGGCTAAGTGCAGTTCTTTGCTCATGTGGTTGCCCAGCCTTGAATTGTGAAGGAGATGCCTCGGGACTGCATGGGGTTTGAGTATGGCAGCGTGTGTGGTTTACAGGTCTGCAGAGTCTTTTTTCTTTTTTCTTTTTATTTGTCTGCTGTGTGCATGTTTGCACACACAAAGTATACTCATTCTGTTTGGGGATCTGAGAATTTAACCGGCGTTCTAGGAGTAGTCTTTTTTTCTCTCGCTCTCTCTTGCGTGTGGCCTGCTTTGTGTATGTGTGTGTGTGTGTGTGTGTGTGTGTGTGTGTTTGTGTTTGTGTGTTGAAATTTCACCACAATGGCCCCTAGTCGACCCAGATGAGTAGATCCAAAATCGAAGCAGCTCGAAGCAGCTTCAGTCATATTAGAGACGACGAAAACACTGTTGAGGTAATCCAACAATGAAACAGTTTTAACTGTACAGCAAGCAACATGGAGCATAATAGAAACGTTTGAATCCCTTTCCTTAACTGTGTTGAAGTGTGTTCGCTTTTGCTTTTTTGGGTTTCTGTTTACTGTGCCTCATGTACATGGCTCGACACGTTGATTGTGGCTGAGTGCGAGCTTCCCACATCCCCGTGTGTGTATGTATGTGTGTGTGTGTGTGTGTGTGTGTGTGTGTGTGTGTGTGTGTGTGTGTGTGTGTGTGTGTGTGTGCGCGTGCGTGTGTGTGTGTGTGTGTGCGCGTGCGTGCATGTGTCATTCTCTGAACGTGTAGTGCTGACAGGAAAATCGTTTCTTCCCTGTTGACTGGCTGGTGAGCAGAGGGATGGAGATAATATGTCTGGAAATCTTCCATTGGCTCATGTGGTGTCTAGTGGGAAGGTCTCCCACACCATAAATGGGAAGATCTTCCTGTCTGCTGTTGTTGTCGAGCCGGACAGTGCTGTTGTGCAAGATTCTGCTTTCTTGCCAAGCCTCCAGGAACAGGAGGAGGTTGTTGAGTTCCAAGCCACAGTACACTATGCTGTTTTGAAGGCAGATGTTGCAGATCTCGTTTTTGATGACTGCGTGCCAGGCGATGTATTTGTCAAGGACTTCAGTATTTGGAACGTCTCTGAGATTCCTTGCAGCTTTCAGATTCACATGAAGGGCAGCCATGTGGAGTCCCAGGTGAGATATACTGCCCCAATCCTCGATGCTGATTCCAAGGAAGGAGTTGACTGAGAACAACGGACTTCATTATTTTATTTGCTCCCTTTGTAGAAAGAAGTTTCAAACATATGCACTGCCAAACATTAAACTCGATGCGATCATGAACTGGCCCTGAATGCTATCCTTTAGTAGGGAGAAGGGCAGAATTATCTGTTACCGAACCTAAATATTAACAGGTTTTGGTATCCCAATCTGATTCTGAACCGCGGAGACTATCAATTGTTAGGTAGTGGTGAAGGAGTCGATATGCATGAGCTGTCATCATGGAGCCAGGGGTATGAGTGTCCTATTCCATGGTGTTTACTTTATGATGCAATGCCAATCCAGGAATGCAGCAGAGTGATCAGTGCATGTGGGCATAGCACGACTTTCTGAACCATGATGTTTGCTGTTTGAAGGGCAGGGCATACCCTGTTGTACAGGGATATTGTGTGGTGTCAGACTTATGCGTGCTGTGCTGTTCAATAGGGTTGCGGCATGATCTAGACCACTCAATGGGGCCATCACCGCAGGCTACTCTGGATGATGCATCCATTGTTGACATGTTGATTCTTGCGGAGAGTGTTGATTTGTGCATCTGTTTGGTGGCCATATTAACTGTCGAGGATGTAACAGCAGACAAAGCAATGAAGGAGTATAGTTCTAAGAGGTTGAGCTGTGGTGGCAGCAGTAAATTCATCGTGGTGAATCGGCTTCATCAAAGTCCACCTGTGCCCATGTGTTCTTACCTCAATACGTCCACCTTTATTTTGTATGGTCTCTTATGCACAACGCTGCACATAGATATGAGGAAGAGACCTCTGTATCTTGTTCCTATGGGAGTGTTATGGCTACGTTTGCTCAAGAGGTTTTGGGGGAGTGCAAGGAACCAGCCTGTGAAAAAAAAATTCTGACCATCACACAAGTGCAAGAACACACACAACACTGAAGTTTCTTGTTAATGATAGCCCTCTTCTCACCTTCAAATTATAGAAGAACGGAGTAGTTTGCAGCTCAGGTATAAGCGCCCATGCTACTGCCTAGCCTAGTTTTTCGCCTAAATCACCACCATCGACTTCGTCCCACTTGTACCAATGAACACTGAAGAATGCTGAAACTCTCTTGCTGACGACCAGGTATGTCTCTGCCATCGTCTCAGTGTCTTCCTCACTTCCCGGCATAGCCTGTTACTTAACCCACCGTGTGACGGGGCTGAGGCAGAGCAGCGAGGTTGGGGAAGAGAGAGGGAGTGAGTGAGAGCACACACACACACACACACACACACACTCACTCAACTCACTCAACTCGATACGGACTCGACACGGCTCGACGGACACGGACACGAAGTGGCAAAGTGGCAAAGTCGCAAAGTCGCAATCGTGGTTCCGTACACAATGTTGCAGCAAGTCACACTGAAGCACAAGCGCTGAGGCCGAAAACTGAGTCCCCTGAACTCCGTGTGAGTCCGGTCTTAAGTACCGGACTCAAGTTGAGTCCGAGGGCAAAAGTGCAGTTTGCCTCGGGCCGCCAGAATGCCAGATGGCGCCAAGTATCGAAATCCGAAAATGCCAGAGAAGGGATTTGAGAACAGACACCAACTGCAGAGGGCGCCAACAGTCAGGAACCGGAGATCAGAGACTCAAAGATACAGCCTGAGGTCGTTGATGTGGGGTAGGGGCTCCACGTCTTCAGATCTATCTCGGTGAAGTACCGGCATCCCTGCATTCTATCCAAGAGGTCGTTGATGTGGGGTAGGGGCTCCACGATCTTAACGGGGATGGCATGGAGGCCCCTATAGTCAATGCACATCCTCAAGGTACCTCCATTCTTTGGGACAAATAAGACTGACGCACCGTAAGGGGAGGTACTAGGCCGAATCCATCCCTTTTTTGTGAGCTCCTTGAGCTGGCGGCGGGCTCATCCAACTCCGCAGGAGACAACCTATAGATTCGTCCTCTAGGTACCTTACTACTTGGGACAATTGCATGGACTACCTCCCTCTCTACCACGCCTGTAAGCTCCTAAAAAAGGTCGGAATATTGTGCGACGACTGATTCTATCTTTGGGGGTGTTTTAACGGCCTCCCCTTTCTTAGAGACAAAGACTAGATACATGCCCTCCTCGCGATTTTGCTTGTAGTTATAGAAAGAGGAAGCACACATGCAGCTGTAGTTCTCCACTAGACTGCTAGCTTTGTACTTCTGCAGTCTAACGGTTCTACCGTTTGGCATTTTGTGTATCAACACCTTCCTATCCCAATCAAACTGAGGTTGCGCGACCTCGAGGTAGTACATGCCTAGTAGCATATCGAAGGGCAGTTCGTTGCTGACGAGGAATAAGATTTTATGTCTCACTTCTCCTCCTCCATAAGAGAAGGAACAGACAACGTCCTTGACATAGTCTTTAACTACCATTTGGTGCTTGTTGGCTAGCGTAGAAACTACAGTTCTGCTAAGCCGCCGCACTTGGTCCCCTAAGCGCAGTCCATCCACACAAACACGACTGATGAAGTTTCGTGTAGAGCCTATGTTTGCGAAGGCGCCAACTTTGTGACCACCTACATCAACCTCTACCACAAAATGTGCACCCTTTGGACCTCTACTGATCATCGCCCAAGAGTCTCTGGGGTCCCTCCTTGACCACTCAGTCTCTAACTCTTCTAGGGCCTTAGACACATCTGTCGAACAAAGCGTCGGTGGGTCTAAACGTGTCTGCGGCCCAAGAGTCTCTGGGGTCCTTCCTTGACCACTCAGTCTCTAACTCTTCTAGGGCCTCAGACACATCTGTCGAACAAAGCGTTGGTGGGTCTAAATGTGTTTGCGGGGCGATATGTGGGTCACTAGCCCTGGCCAACGATATGTGGGTCACTAGCCCTGGCCAACGCTTGAAGGGGGGAAGGCAACGTTACCACTTCATCGCGAGTAAGAGCGGCTAAAACTCTTGGCCTGAGGTGTTTCCTTGCTAAGTGCTTGCAAAAGCACCACCAGGGTTCGAAGATAGTCCCACCACCGTTGGAGAGGCTACCCTCGTTAGGACTTTCTTGCCTTGGCACGTTCAGGACATGTGGCCATAGTTGCCACAGTTCATGCACGTGCCCCTAGCGACTCGGTCCCTCCACACCTCAATACTCTAAACCAAGTTTCACCCAAGCAGGCGTGCCTTGGTCGCCCTGACCCGTAGACCGGCCTACGTTCTTCTTCCCGGTCCCCTAACCTTTTCTTTGATTAGGTGCCACGACTCCCCCATCCAAAGTCTCGCTGGCCCTATCGTGCTCTGTCTCCTCCCCAAGGTATAGGAAGTCGTCAATTTTTGTCGCCTGACCATCGTGGTCGACGAACATTAGTTGACCTTTCTTCTTCCAGTCCTGGGGTAGTCTCTTCTTCCTACCATCTCCCTTATTCTGATGCGCAGATCCCAATTTTGCCTCTATGTCTAAGGCTTAGATCCCAATTTTGCCTCTATGTCTAAGGCTTTCTTGCTGAATGAAGCGAAGTTGTGCTGTTTGACATAGGTCAACGCTTGAAGTGGGGAAGGGAACGTTACCACTTCAGCGCGAGTAAGAGCGGCTAAAACTCCTACTGGCCTGAGGTGTTTTCTTGCCAAGTGCTTGCAGAAGCACCACCAGGGTTCGAAGATAGTCCCACCACCGTTGGAGAGGCTACCCTCGTTAGGACTTTCTTGCCTCGGCACGTTCGGGCCATGTGGCCATAGTTGCCACAGTTCATGCACGTGCCCCTAGCGGCTCGGTCCCTCCACACCTCATACTCTAAACCAAGTTTCACCCAAGCGGGCGTGCCTTGGTCGCCCTGACCCGTAGACCGACCTACCTTCTTCTTCCCAGTCCCCCTAGCCTTTTCTTTGATGGGTGCCACGACTCCCCCATCCAAAGTCTCGCTGGCCCCATCGTGCTCTGTCTCCTCCCCAAGGTCTGGGAAGTCGTCAATTTTTGTCGCCTGACCATCGTGGTCGACGAACATTAGTTGACCTTTCTTCTTCCAGTGCTGGGGCAGTCTCTTCTTCCTACATCTCCCTGATTCTGATGCGCAGATCCCAATTTTGCCTCTATGTCTAAGCTTTCTTGCTGAATGAAGCGAAGTTGTGCTGTTCGACAGAGGCCTCGTCTACCAGCTTCGTTCTTACCTCTGAAGGTAGACATCTAAGGTAATCCGTAAGGAATACCTGCTGGTCATAGCGCACACCAGGAACCACGAGCAGACGTTCTACGGTATCCGTGAACTCTCTAACATTTTTGTACCTTTTGGCACAAAGACTGTTGATCGTGTCTGTGGCCTTTTGATCCCCTTGTGGGTTATGCCACCTATTATACACGGACCGTACAAACTCTTCCAATGTCTGGGCTTGGTCCGCGGCATCGAAGTTCTGACCGTAGCCCTGCTGCTGCACTAGGCCATTCAACCAGTGGGCTGCTGACCCCTCTAGAAAGGAGGCAGCCACTACAACTTCTTGCTCCGGCCTGGTAAGTTTGTGCCTCACATAGGTAGGCACCGTCCTTGCCCAGGTTTCCAAGTCCTCATCCTTCTTCCTGTTGCCGGAGAAGGGCTTAGGACTCAGCAAGGGTTATTTTTGGCATCCACTGCATAGGCTGCATTGGCCCAGGGGATTGCGGCAGTGGCTGCATAGCCACCGAAACAGGTTGCTGCACACTAACCTGGGCTTGGCTTGACAGTGGGACTGTAGTAACCACTGTCGTCGATGGTACGGCTGAGACTCTATGAACCGGACCACTAGTTGCTACATAACCACCTGGAGGGGGCATGCCAAACATAGGTGAGAATGAAAGCCCTACCGGCGACAGCGTCACTGATGGACCCGCACCCGAAGGGGGAGCTACAGCAAACTGAGGTTGCCTCATCACTGGATGAGGAGCCTGTAATGCAGCCAGAATTCGTTTCTGGCCTGCCACTAGTTCAGCCAACACCTCCTGCTGAACAACCTGCGTCTCCGCCACACATAGGAGCGAGTTATGCAGTGCTCACATCGCAGGGTCAAGTGTTGACTCATCTAGTGCTTCTAATCTGCTTAGCTCCTGCAATCTATTACCTAGTCTAGCTTTCCTCATTATAGCTCTTCTTCTCCTCTCTGCTGCTTCATCCAACTGCTGCTGCAACTTATCCTTAAGTTCTTCTGCTGGCTGACTTGCAAGCCAGCACTCTGGCTAATGGAAACCCGAGAACCACTCTGACTAACTTCTGACGAAGTGGCCTGTGAAGAGGCCTGCGACATGGTAGAGGAAGTAGCCATGGTCGTACCGGTGCTAGCTGAAATCCTAGACCTGGCACTATCCTCAGCGACCCTTGCTCTTCTTGTCGCTGTTCTCTCTCTAGCCTCTCTCCGCAGTCTCTCGTCTCCTGGACCTAACTCTAGGAAAGTCAAAGGTCGACTGAGAGCAGTACTACGAGTAGTCCTACTGTCATCCACTAACAACTCCTCCTCCCTAGTGCTTGCATCACTCATGAGCTACAGTGTGTGTGATCTAAACTAGAATCCACACTGAATCCTACCTCAGCATGCCACAAATTGCGAGAATGTGCTGGGCTAGCCCATGGCCTGCTGGGGGGGGGTGCCTGAACAGGCTGCCCAGGGGGACTACCCAGGCGGGACCTTGGGCCCCAGGCCGCCTGGAAAATATCCCAGGAAATGAAAAGGAACCAGAAAATGTTTGTGTCCCGTACATTGCAAGTAGGTTTGCTGGTAGAAATGTTCTTTGGATGTGAACATTCAGGGTCGACGTTGTGTCAAGCGAGGTTGAAAAAGTTGTGGAGAGGCTTCAAATCTCAAAGTCGAATTGGGAAGGAAAGACAGGTAAAGTGGAAGGCGTTGGAAAAAAAGGGAGTCTGACAAAAAGCAACAAAATAAAGAGTGCAAGAAAAGGGTGCAGGGAAAGCTAGGTTTGATGTTTTGTTTTTGTGCCTGTTTCTCTTTTCCTCGTGTTAGTTTCTTTTTTGACTTTGTTAGGCTGTTGTGTGCTGCTCAAGGTCCAGCAGGCGTTTGAGATTACTGATTATGAGTCTTGCCTGGCACTCACTGGGGGTGAAATCCGGAGTTGCGCCCATCGCCGCATTCGAGTCACATACAAGCCTCAGGATGTTGGCGACTTTGACTACCAGTTGAGCATTGAGAACAACTATGATGTTCGGAACTCGTTTGTGATCCCAGTGCACTGTGTGGTATGTTCACTCTTTTTCTCCCCTGCCATTCATTCATCCGTTCTTTGTGCACAACCTTAGCAGAGTTCATGCGAGGGAGTCAATTCGTACCCCTCTTGAAAACATTATGCATGTTTATCCCCGTGATCCCAGTGTACTGTGTGGTATGTTCACTCTTTCTTCTCCTCTGCCATTCATTCATCTATACAAGCAATGTGATCATAGGTTCTCAAATGTTGCTGTTTGATGGAACAACTTGGTTTTGAAGTGCTCCGAACAAGTTAAAATTGTATAAGCGATTTTCAATCAGCAGGAAACCCAAAAAAAGTACAGCCGCTAACCCACCCTAGCCAGCAACTGATCTGTTTGGGATCTGCAGAGAATTGGCGCAACGCATCTCGCCTGTTTCATTCATGAGACAGAAAGAAGGCGGCAAGCCACTCGCTTCGCGCCTACTTCCAATTCTAATTTGCTGGATTGTTTTTTTTTTTTGTTCTTAAACCGCTAGTACCTTTGGCGTCCGGTTTCGACAAGTTCTTGCCAGCTCCCGAACTTTCAGAAGGCCGAGTCCGACGTTGATCAATCTGATCGGCGGCGTTGTTTCGTTTCGGCCTCCTGAAAGGTCGGAGGCCCGCTATTTTCCGAACCGACAAAGGTACTAGTGGTTTAAGAAAAGGAGGGTGACAGACTTGAGATATCATCATGGACCTGACCAGCCCCAGGTAATTCAGAACGATTTTATTCAGGTCATCTGGTTCCATCCGGATTTGAAGTTAGATGTGTATTTCAACACTTGATGGGTGCACCAATCAAGCTAAGCCCGTTGGTTTTAATTTGCTGGATTGATTGATGTATGTATGGTCAGCAGTTGTGAAGCAGCGAGGTTCAAACTCTCATATGCATGTACGCAGTGGGTAGACGAACGCAAAGTAAGATAAGGGATTGATTACAGTATCGAGCAAAGAAGGAAAATAAATTTATGCTAATGGTTTCAGTAAGCTAGAGCAATCAATGAATTCAATTCCAGCGGGCCATTGATTCAGTCGATTTTCAATTCCCATAAGCTAAGGGTGCAGTCTAGATAAGAGGTGGGATGGTTGGGTTTGCCCGTATGGCGTATTATCTTGCTTACTTGCCCACCACACCTAACGGATGCGGGTCAAGCAATAATCTTAATAATCAGGATTGCCAAAGAAGGTCAGCGCAGTCATACCGCAAAATCTATGAACGTCAGGCAATAACATTGAGGGAAAAAAAAGAAAAAAAGAAAAAAAAGACTGCTGAGCAAGTCCAGTGCAATTATACCTGAGGTAGTTTCAAAAAGCCGTCTGCTGGAGGTCGTATCACCCTTTCCCATTGAGGCTACCATGCAAAATGATTGCAGCAAAAAAAAGACTTGCTCATATGAAATTATGAGTCAATTAATCAATGTTCATAGGCCAAAGGCATTGTCTAGCATGACCTGTGATCATCCTTGCAGTGCACCAGTGAGGTGCGACATGTGCGGATCTGTGATGCGCGTGCACGTGTGCAGACCGTGCGCATCAGGCACATATAACAGGGCGCCGGGCACGACCCTACTCCCCTGGTGCTCGTGCACTAAGGTGGGGGCAGAAAAAAGGGCGGCAGCCTTAAGATATCATCTTCGGCGGGAGCAGCTGCATGTAAATGGAGCACAACTTTCACGTTGAGCAAGAACCCTCTGCATGAATGTATCAGAGTAGAATCATCACTTGTATACATTTGAAGAAGGACGGACCCGTTATGGAGGTTCAGTGGAAGCCAGAGCAGCATGAACCCTCGGTGACTGTATATGCCCTGGCGACATATTGAGACGTCACCATTCACGGGAAGCAGGGTTTCTGTATTTGGCGAGAACGTTGCTTGTATACATTCCCCTACAGAGAAAGCCCTTATGGAAGCTCACATAAAGCATGGCTTTCAAGAGCAGCACAAACATTTGCATTGGACCCGATTTGTGAAGTGTGTACATTGGAGGAAAGAATGAGTCCTCGTTCTTTTTTTTTTTTTTTTTTTTTTTGGGTCTTCCAAACACACGGGAATTACAGTTGTCTTCAGTGTCAGGCACGCTCACAACTTTTTTGTTTTTTTTGGAACCCCTGTTTTTACGGGTGTGGCGCCCACAGGGCAATGTCACAGCAATTACAGTTGTTTTCAGTGTCAGGCACGCTCACCACTTCGATACAGATGCAGGCTCATCATTTCTGTATCTGACTGGAATCATCTCCCGTATACATTTCATGTAGTACAAGGAGCCTTTAAGAATCTCACGGGAAAGAAAGTTTTGGACATCAGCACCATTTCCCAAAATGTTTTTCGGGGCTAGGTCATCTTCTTCCTCGAAGCCCAGCCATAGCTGGGGGTTCGGAAATGAAATTGAAGATCGTACTGCTGGTTGTTCGCAGCTCTGCATGAGAGCTTCCACAGGACTGTGTTGTTGGGTTTGGGCGCTCCCATTTTCCACTTGGCAGCCATATCTGCTGTTACTCCTCACAAGGAACGTCATCTTCTTCGGACTGCTGGATCGGTTGTCTCCTTGTCCATCAGGACTTCCAGCGCTGCACTTCTGTGCGGGCGCTGCTATCATTGGGGTCGCTGGTTCAGATTGGCACATTGTTACAGCTATGGGGTTACTGCTGGTACGGCAGCCATAGCCAGGGGTATGAGGTGGCGAGGAGGAAGAAGAAGACTCCTGCATACTTCGTTGAACACCTGTTTTTGGTTGTTCGGGGTTGTTGTAAACACGGTTGCGATTCTTGGAGCAAGTACTCTGGATTGATTGGAGGAGGACRAGGGATTGCAGAATTGAAATTCGTTTTTCAATTCTCTGTGTATTTTGAGCTTCCGCTGTGCATATCTTCTCTCCGATTTTGTATGGATTTGCCTCCTTCGAGTCTACTCTGCAATCGCATGCGTGTATGGGAATGTGTGAATTCGTTGTGGATTCAAGTTCAATTGGGTACATAACATTCTTCTGCAGATGCCAACACACATCCAATGAACTAGAAAAACATGCAGGCCCCGAACGTGCTCCAGTGCACTTCATTCTGATGAGCAGACCTCCTTACCCTGTCGACTCAATGCATTTCCAACAGGCAAGTATCAACTGACGGGGAATTCAATCGCATGCGTGTATGGGAACGTGTGAATTCGTTGTGGATTGAAGTTCAACCGGGTACATAACAATTGCTGTGGGCCACTTTAGAAAGAGTGATGATGGTGCGCCAGAGAGAGAGAGGAGGCGGGGGGTGCTCCTGGCACAGAGAGAAAGAGAGAGAGAGAGAGAGAGAGAGAGAGAGAGAGAGAGAGAGAATCTTCTGGACGCATCTGTATTCTGTATTACTTTCTGATGAGAGCATATATTGTCAGGATGGGAACTTTCCGGAAGATTGAGTTTAACATAGCAGAGCAGATGTTTGATGTAGTTATTTACAGCTCTGGATGGGATGAAAAAACCATCAGTCTTGAAGCATTAGAATGACCTGAGTAATCACCACTGCTACCAATTCTGTCTAAAGACTCGAAACCCTAAACCCCACATTTGAGCAACAGAGGCATCCCTGGCATTCTAACCCCTGCTTGTCTTGTTTCTGTCCAAAGCCTCAACCTTAAACCCTAGACCCCATACAAGATTAATCTTGTTCGATCTGTTCGCTGAAAACATCAGATAGCAGAGCAGATGTTTGATGTAGTTATTTACAGCTCTGGATGGGATGAAAAAACCATCAGTCTTGAAGCAGTAGAATGACCTGAGTAATCACCACTGCTACCAATTCTGTCTAAAGACTCTAAGCTCTAAACCCCACATTTGAGCCACAGAGGCATCCCTGGCGTTCTAACCCCTGCTTGTCTTGTTTCTGTCCAAAGCCTCAACCTTAAACCCTAGACCCCATACAAGATTAATCTTGTTCGATCTGTTCGCTGAGAACATCAGATGCCGCCTGTAGCGTATGAATCTTGGATGCTCTTGTATGCCTGTTTTTGGTGAAACTTCCTATTGGTGTTCATGTTTTAGTTGACAGGCTATTATAGTGATCCTGAGAGGGAAGGTGGAAGCTGGGCAAGCTGACAGTCAATCCTCCAAGATGTTGGAGCAATCAATGCTGATCAGGGTTCCTTCAGCCAGACGGAAGGAAGCGTGAGGGTGTCCTATGATGTAATTATTTTTTCTGACTTCCCCAGAATGGAAATGGAGCCAGGGTCATAAGGTCCTGTTTAAAAAAAAAAAAAAAACCTGGGTAATTGTGAATGGTTTGTTATTGCAGATATCAAGTTTTATAACTTATATTTTATTTTGTCTGTTATTTATTGATTTGCAGGTTGCTTTCGAGCATAAGCAGGAAGGGTTAGTGGTAACAGGGCTTGGGGAAGATGGAGTGCTGGCATTTGGAGATTGTTACACAGATAATGCCACGTGGAAAATGATCACAATCAGAAATGTAACGCAAGAGGTGTGTATTATGCCCGTGCTGTGTTTGTCTGGATCATCCACCTATTTGTTTGTCACGTAGTAGGACTCTGTATCAATGATCACGAGCAGTCATCTGATAGGCCAAGCTATGGTAACACTGCATACAGAAGATGGGTTTTGGTTGTAAGAGCAGTGATTTTTATTGTCCTTGTTGCATGCTTCATCATCTGGTGAAGAAAAAATGAGGCTGTTATTAGGACTAGCACAGTCTGCAGCGATTGCCTTGGGGAAGAATGTGTTGCCACATAGATCCAGTGCTTTTGTTGGTGGTGCCATCAAAATCGCAGTGTGTTCTTTCTTCCTGTTTCTTTTTGAGCCATACACATGTCACTGGCATACGCAGACTGTTAAGTCCTCAACACATAGCATAGTTATATGGTAGAACTTACTTGACTGGCTGTAATTTCCATGTGTTACGAGAGTTACTGTCGAGTATGCCTTGCCATGAATGAACACACGGGGTGTGCTGGAGACATGGTGGTGCATCAAACGGGGGTCTGCATGTGTGTGTGTGTGTGTGTGTGTGTGTGTGTGTGTGTGTGTGTGTGTGTGTGTGTGCCTGCCTCTGCTTGTGTGTGTGTCTGTTTGTGCATGTCTTTTTGGGTCGTCATTTCCTGTTCATTGAATGAACCAATTCAATTGCAGCAGGTTGGTGAAGTCAGATAAGTAAAAGCGAATTGCCTAGGTTTATGTTGAAAGGAGGGAATGGAAGTGAAAGGCCTTCCACGATTCAGACCCCAAATTCGGATCTCAGGGTCAGATGCCCAGGTCAAGAAAAGGCCGAGTTCGTCAAACTCAGAAAAGTCACAATCGGGTACCTCAGCAGTTTGGTCCAACAGGCACCCAGCAAACAGTCGGTCACCTACAACTAGCTCTTCTAGAACCGGGACTTTTGGAAAAAAGGACCAGTCCTCGGGTGGAAGCGGACCCCCAAAAGAAGTGAGGGCATGTGAACTGCAAAAGGGCCCTCAGGACCAGGCGTTGAGGCCTGTCTTCTCAAAACAGGGAGGGCAGGCGCAACAAAACAGGTGTTTTGCAAGACGCAACTTTGGCAATTTTCTGTGCTCGGAGGAATCCGCAGAAAAATCTGAAATTTTGAGAATTCATAGATGAGGTTGTGTTCTTTCCAGGAAAAACATCAGAACATCCCTATACTCTTAAAGGCAACAGGGGGTCTCGCGTGACGCGACCCGCTGAGACCTTTTTCCCGTGCGGGCCCGGTGCATTTTTTTCGTTTACAGCCGTTTTTTTGGGGGGGTTGGTGTTGGCGCGGCGCGGATTTTTGTTTATGACCGTTTTGTTTTTGGGTTGGTGTTGGCACGGCTTTATGAACGGGGTCTTTTTTTGCTGCGGGTTTGTTTTGCACTGTGCCGTCGATTGCAGGTGTCGGCCATATTGACCCAGGTAGTGTATATTTCCATGATGTAGTGGGAGATTCATTCCATTTTGCTCATCCTATCGATGGAAGTAGCATGCCGCCAGCCGCTGGAGACTTATCTGGTCTCTCTCTCTCTCTCTCTCTCACACACACACACACACACACACACACACACACACACACACACACACACACACACACACACACACACATGCACACACACGCACAAGATTCATTCGATTTTGCTCAAAAAGTGGCAGTGTATATTTCCACGTTTTAGCGGAAGATTCATTTCGATTTTGCTCATCCTATCGATGGAGTGTGTGTGTGTGTGTGTGTGTGTGTGTGTGTCTGTGTGTGTGTCAGAGAGAGAGAGAGAGAGAGAGAGAGAGAGAGAGAGAGAGAGAGTTTCATTGATAGGATGAGGATGAGCAACGCACCGGCGAACAGGTAAGTCTCTAACCCCACGGCTCGCCTCACACTACTTCCATCGATTGGTTGAGCAAAGCACCAGCCAACAGGTAGCCTCACGCTACTTCCATCGATAGGATGAGCAAAATTGAATGAATCTTCCGCTAGGATATTGAAATATACACTACTATGCGTGTGTGTGTGTGTGTGTGTGTGTGTGTGTGTGTGTGTGTGTGTGAGAGAGAGAGAGAGAGAGAGGAGAGGGGCAGAGCTGGGAAGGCACTGACCATCGAGAGGAGAGCGAGTGCTAACAGAGGCGGGGAAGAGAGCGGCAGAGCAAGCACTGCAAGAGGTGGGTACCCTGCCGGGCGGCCAGGATCACTATCGAGAAGAGAGCGGCATAAGGTAGGAGAGGGAGGGACACCAAGGGGACTGCATGGGGAAAAGAGAGGAGACATGAAGGAGAGGGAAGAAGAGCGGGATAATGTAGGACTGAGCGAGGACACCAAGGGGCGAGAAGACTGCACGGGAGATCGCAGGGTGGGAAGGAAGGATCCAAGAGGAAAAACAGAGAACGTGGCCAGCTAGCGGCACGATTGAGAGGAGAGTGGCATAGCGTAGCCAGATGGCAGCGTGATCTGGAGGAAAGTGACATAGCGTAGGTGGCAGCGTGATCTAGAGGAAAGTGACATAGCGTAGGAAAGTAGTTTATATTTCCATATTCTAGCGGAAGATTCATTCGATTTTGCTCATTCTATCGATAGCCGCGGTGTTGGAGACCTACCTGTTGGGCAGTGCGGTGGCATAAGGAAGGAGGGGAAAAGAGAAAGATTATTATGCTGCTTGTCCTGTATGTGAAACCTGACATGAGATGGAGGGGAAGAAAACATGTGCTGACATGAGATGGAGGTAAAGAAAACATGTGCCGTAGCGTAGTCGCGACCTCAAATCTTTTGATCTTCTCTAGAGGGAGAGAGAGAGAGAGTGAGAGAGTCGCAGTGTCAAAACTTCATATCGAAAATCCACACATGGCGCGTTTACTTGTTTTCAAAAAATCATTTAGACCGCAAAATAATCGCCGTGCCGAGTCGGCACATTTTCCATTTTTGCCACTCGGCCATGTGTGGCCCAACTGAAAAAGTACTCCAAATTCAGTGAGTTTTCGCGCTCAGAAGAATGCGTGAAAAAACCTGAAAATTGGAGTGCACGCAGATTTTGTTGTGATCTTTCCAGGAAAAATGCCAAATAAATTTAAAAAATCATTCCAAACTGTGAAATAGATCGCGGCATCAGTTTGACCCATATTTCAATTTCACCATTCAGCCTCTGTCTCTCTCTCTCTCACACACACACACACACTCGTATCAATAAATGGAACAAAACTCTCTCTCTCTCTCTCTCTCTCTCTCTCTCTCTCGCGCGCGCGCGCGCGCGCGCGTGCGCTTCTCTCTTAGCCTCTCTCTCGCACGAGTTTTCGCAAATCACAGCGGTGTTGGTGGGGTTATTAGGGGTTGTGGACCCTTTTTTTTTGGTTGGTGGCGGGGTGTCAACGACCCCCGTCTGGCAGGTGCCGACCAGCTGACCGGTTGGCTGGTCGGCAGCTGACCAGTCAAGGGCCGCTGACCGTCCGGGTGTGCAACACTGATTAGGAGTAAAAAGCCCAAATGGGAGGATGCATGTGTGTGTGTGTGTGTGCCGCATGTGTGCGTGTCTGTTTGTCCATGTCTTCTTGGGTTGTCATTTCCTGTTCATTGCCGCGAATCACCTAGGTTTATGTTGAAAGGAGGGAAGAATGGAAGACCCCATCCAATAAAAAATGAGATTGTCATTAGGAGTAAAAAGCCCAAATGGGAGGATGTATTCATTGCATGAACCAATTCAATTGCAGCGGGTTGGTGAAGTCAGATAAGTAAACGCGAATCACCTAGGTTTATGTTGAAAGGAGGGAAGAATGGAAGACACCATCCAATAAAAAATGAGATTGTCATTAGGAGTAAAGAGCCCAAATGGGAGGATGTATAGGATGACCCCTAATTTCCTTGAGGCAGTGAAGGGCTGTACTGTTTGACCCAAGCGGTATTGGAACCGGAGACCTCTGTAGAGTCTGGAAACATAGCATGTGTTTCTAATCATGACACCAAGTTTGCAGTGCATGATTAGTTTGAAAAAGTGATCTCTTGCGAGCGAGTGCAAAGCACTGAAGATTTGACGCGTAGTGTTGATAGCTTTGTTATGTTTCCAGAAAAAAGCTTCTGTTTTTCGAATCCAGAAACCAGTACTACTAAAGTGGCTTTACATAGCAACTTTTTCACAGATCTCTATGCTTTGATAGGAACTGGAATATGGCATGCCTTCTGGAAGACGTAAGGATTCTCCCGGTTCTCTAGGGGTTAATTTGCCTACTAAATCATCTCCAGTTTTTACCCAAGAACCTAATGAAATTAATCCATTAACATCTAGATTGCAAAGTAAATATTCACTAAGATGAGGAATCTTTTTTGTGATTTTTTCAGGTCCTAAGCTTGTCATATTCACTTCTATCTCATATTTCTCTATACACACAGGACCCCAACGTTGGACCCTTGCTGATGCCAGCTTAATCACAAAATTAGTTTTTTCCTCTTTTTTCTGGCAATTCCGTCCGATACCCGAACTGACCCATCCAGTCCATTGCCACTATTTGTAGTAACCGAATTGTCAAATCTGACGGAGAGAGTGTGGGCTTCGCCATAGCCAGTGTGTTCTGGCCCGGTACCGCAGCCCACTTGTCAAATCTGACGGAGAGAGTGTGGGGTTTGCCATAGCCAGTGTGTTCTGCCCCGGTACCGCAGAGGCTTGAGTGCAGGCTGCTCAGTTAAGCCAGGGCACCCAAGTGGAGTTAACGTTTCTCGTTTTTATTAAGTGTGCTGGTGCACCTTTTCAACATAAGTTTGTGAAGCTTCCAACCAATTGTGATTTCTTAATTTCATCTTCAATTCACTTTATGTGAGTGATGTACATTGAAGTAATCAAAGCTGGGAAAAATCCTAACATGTACAAACAGATTGAACTTGCCAAGGAGTGGAAACTCTCTTCTTGTTTGGAAGTAGTAGGAAAACTTTTGTCTTTGTTAAAAAAGTTGGGCAAAATCCTAACATGTACAAACAGCTTGAACTCCCTTGTAGGGAAACTTTCTTCTTTGTTTGGAAGTAGTAGGAAAACTTTCTTCTTTGTTCAAACAAGTGAGGTGAACTCAATATGTGTATGGGATTTCGTGGGCTGAATCAAATCATTTGGAAGACTGTTGAGTCCCTTCGTAGAATTTATCGACTTCTTGGATTGTGAACATCATGGTTGACCTCGAACTAGGTTGCCAAGGCTGCTCCAAAGGATCATTGCCAAACAGTTCATGCAATTAGTCATTATGCGTTAGCTGGAAATGCTGTTGGGATGACCAAAGATAGCTACGATCTTTCAGTACACGTTAAGATTGTTTTCCAGGATTATCTTGGAAGTTTGTTGTGGTTTATCAAGCGTCACATAAGACCCTCGAAGGTGCGTCACATGGGACCCATGAAGGAACATCAGACAGACTTTCGCTTAGTTTGTGAAAAACTGGGTGAACACAGTTTCAAGCACTGAACCCTGAGAAATGACAGTTTGCTGTAACCTCTATGATATGGGCAGGACGTGATCTCGCAAGGCATCAAGGTGGCTGCAGTGCTATACTGGCCTTGGCTAGCCTAGGATTAACCTCCATAATTCTCGGTGTACAAAGGCACTCTTACTGACCTTCATTGTTTTGATGACAGTTCTATTGCTGATCAGTAATCCTTAACCACTGCTCGTCCGGTTTGTAATAATCTGCGCAGTGGTAAACACACAAAATTCGAACTATTTAAGTAAAATGTTTTCATTATCAGTCGCCCATGGGAACTGTATTTTTGTGAGGACGATTCTATAATGAAGGCACACAAGTGGCAATGGATGGTTATTGTTACAGACTCTGGTGTAGATTATCTTGTCATTTAGTCGTGTTCAAAGAATCAAAGCACGAAGAAGCGTGTTGGTGGTCCATCAAATGACAGTGTTTTCCTTAGGGATGACTCTCTAAGGTGGCCGCTCCAACCAAATAACTAGACGACATGGGTACGATCCGGACGTCCGGACTGCCGTCCAGACGGTATGGATTCAGTCCGGACTCCAGACATCCGGTCCGGATCTGCCAAATTTCAAGGGGGAGAAAAAAAAAGGGTCCAGGACCCTTCCCCAGTGAGGAGCCAAGCCCCCAAAAGTTTTTTGGAGGTTTTTCAGGCCTGTTGTTGTTTTTTTGGGGGGGCCAGACATGGTCTATCTCTATAATAAATTAATAATTGATTCGACATACCCATTTTTTCAATTATGAATAATTCATTACTTTTTAAAGTCTTTTATAAGTTTTTTATAGTTTTTGACTTTTAACTCAAGTTTGGTTAGGAATTCTGACATGTCTCTGAGGCAAAAGTAGTTTGCATTGTTATTCTGCATGCCATACTTTTTTTTCAGACATGACTCGGAGATAGACCATGTCCGGGTCCGGACATCGTCTATCTCTGTTTTTGTTTTTTTGGGGGGCGTCCAGTTCCCAGACATCAGCTGTCCGGGTCCAGGTCCGGCGTAGCCATGCTTGAAACAGAGGATCAAAGGGTGCTACCTCTTTGTGGACCACTGCTTGTGATCAGACTTTCAAGGCCCAAATTGAGGCTCTGATAAGCTGTCCACTGCTTAAGATAGTAGATTCGTGCAGACTATTGATGCTAGCAAGTGTGGCGTAGGTGCTTTCTTTCAGCGAGATGGTGCGAAAGACCTACTACCTGTGGTGCACAAAAGCAAAAGAGTCATCTAACAGAGTGGCAACTTCCAATATGAAAAAGGCAGCTAAATGCTCTGTATATTACTGTATGAAGCATTCAGCATTCAGCATCACTTGGTTGGCACATTTCAGTGTATTCAGGTGATTGGTGTTTTAATCGCCTGAGTACTTAGCGTCGGATGTTTGACATGGCCTTAATTGACATCTTTGACTTTTGTCTGGCTCACAGTGAAGGATTAGCCAATGATACTTAACATGGAATTTATTGACAACTTTTCAACAAAATTGCAGTCATGTCAGTGGGGTAATTTGGCTGTACCGTCTGTACGCATGCTTTGGGGAAGATCCTTTCACTATTTCTAGGCATTTGGGAGACGTTCGAGAGGCATTACCTGTCGGGATGCTTGTTGTCTAATTTGGGAAGCGAACATTTGTGTGTGCCTTCTTCACAACCTGTCACATGAATAATGCTCGACAAGTACTATCCTGCTGAAGGCAACTTTGGGTTCTACAACGCCTACTCATACTATAGCAACCATGCTTGCCGGGTCTGACTGCTGGTGTACAAAAGTACCTCGAGTCCTGTGGGGTCTTCTGGACGTCCAATATCTGAAGGCGAAAATGCTGTGGCTCTCTAAAGCTTTGGCACTGGTGAATCTAGTGATTCTGTAGATGCAGAGAAGAAAAAGAATATCATGATAAATGTCATGCTCTGTAAAGATAAATTTTGTGCGTGTATGGAATTCGTTCCACTGTCAGCAGAAGACCTCATTAAGATAGTGCTAAGGGGTTTCCTAAGCAAGTGATAGGGACCCATGTCTTTCGATGACCTTAGTGAAGAGAGCTTCCTGCAGTGATGTGTGAAATTCATCTTGTGACTGCCTGCAACTTCTCTCCCCCTCCTTGTGTGGAAAGCGGCTTGCAGCTCTGTTCATCATTGAACAGATATCCCTACACTATTAAAATCGCTAAGGTAACAAATCTGAAATCCGGGCCGTCGTCGGTCCTACCGGCCCACGGCCCAGATCGACCTAACCATGTAACAAATCTGCGATCTGGGCCGTCGGGTCCTACCAGACCGACGGCCTGGATAGATGCGGTCTTAAGATCTTAGTACCGCGCCGAGATCCAGGCCGTCTGTCCGGATCGACGGCTCAGATAGACGCGCCGCGGAGTGCGGTGGGGTACTACCGGTCAAGTGCCGTCCGGTGCTACCCGAGTCGAGGGCGCTTCACGACGGCAGGCCAACGCAGTGCCGCACGTTTTTACTGTTTCAAAGGGCCGTTTCAGTCCGCGGCGGTGCTGTGGGTGCCCCAGGCTGTCGCGAAGCATCCGTGCGAAGCGCCTAGGCCAACTTTCGCCGATGTCGCGTGCAGTTTTTCTTCGCCCCTCTAGCGCGTACGTCGTGAAGCACCCTGCGCGGTGTCATGAAGCACTGAGCTCGACACTCTCTCTCTCTCTCTCCTCTCTCTCTCTCTCTCAGAGAGACACGTTTCTCAGGGTTATCGCTAACTCTGGGCGATGTGGTGAGTCCTTATCCATCAGTCAAATGCATCCTGGGCAGACTGTCGGGGTTCAACCTCCTGATGAGTCGGTGAAAGTCTGACGAAACAGTCTGGCACAGTCATGCTTTTTTTGAGGCTCTGTCGCGGACACACTCACACACACTCTTTCTCTCTCTCACACACACGGATACACCCTCTCTCTCTCTCTCTCTCTCTCTCTCTCTCTCTGCTGTGGTTGGCCATGGATGTGCTGGGACCGGTGTGCTGGGACCGGTGATCTGTGGACTGTGGTTGGCCGGGAGCTGTGGTGGGCCCGGTGATTGGTATGCGTTGGAAGATTGTGGACGCCTGAACGCCGCTCCAAGATGGGAGACTCAGGTCAGTAGCATTGCCCCCCC
>BFEA01000411.1:1063274-1074246 GCA_003427395.1 Chara braunii | reverse complement strand
GACGATGACAAGCAACAAAAGGAAAAACGACGCGTGCACGTGCGCGCGCACCAGAGATCAGCTTCAACAGGAATCTCAGAGGTAAGCCCCATGAAAATGCAGGGAAAAAAAAAAAGCTGTCTTTGCACAGGTTTCTGAGGTGAGTCTCAAAACACCCCCCACCCCCACCCCCTTAACCCCAATCCCCCAAAGCCCCGATCCCCCCACCCCGACTCATTTCTCCCATTTTCCCCTCATTTCCTTGCGAGCGAAGCCATAACAGGTACCCTTGTATATTATATAATATTTTTTCCCTTTTCCTTTTGTCTTTTTGAAAGGGCGCTGGTCTTGAGATATCATCATTGAGCAGGCAATTCAGAATGATTTTAGTCTGTTCATCTGATTGTCTCTGGATTCAAACATCAGTCTGTGTTTTGACGGCCCATGGATGTACCAACAACTGAGCTAGGCCCGTTGGTGAAATAAGAATTGCACCTTGCAGTTGAACTGATTTCACTGAAAAGCCAAGTATAGAGCGCTGCAGAAGGGAAAAAAGTATGTAGGCTGCTATGCATTTTGTGGTAATGACTCAGCATGCAGCTGCATGTGGATGTGCCACACCACTCTGCAACCATTTTGATGCACCACATCGTGCCAGCGTGCATTTCAATGTGATGCATTTCCATGGCTTTCTCTCTCTGAGCTACGTTTCACCATGCATTTTGACACAACCCAATGCAACTCGTGGGTTTCAACACGACGTACTACGGCGACTTTTTCTCTGGCGCAACGCAATGCACATCATGCATTTCAACAACCACTGCTGCCATGACCTTCTCTCTTCTCTCTTCTCTCTTTCTCTACCTTCCTCCTCGCTGTTGTTCTAGAGGCCACTTGATTGTTGCTTCCATACTATATTCTCTCTCCCCCTCGAAAGCGTCCTGTGTTAAAACATCTTCTGTCTTGACCTCGAACTGCCGTATGCGGGTACAGGGCTAGGAAAGAAAAGAAGTGACGAGTGACAAGAGGGAGGACAGCATTGGGATGAAAGGGGAAAGGAAAGCGGGGGCCTGGTGATGGGATCGCAACCTAATGGGATAGGTATCCGGATTTACGGGGAGAAAATTCCTGTTGTGCAACTTCTGGTTACTGATTGCCATCAGATTCTTGTGCATGAGTTGGCATACTAACCTGTTCCCGGTGTGGACTGAGTTAATATAGGTATGGTCTTTCTGTTCTCTCTGAGTCATTGAGCCAATGTAGTGGACAAGAAATAGTTCCAAAGTGAACAAGTGGCAGTGTGGCCTCGTGTTAAAAGAAAGGGGTAAAAATAGTCCGCTTTTATGTGGTGAATTCTTTTGCTTATGGGGGAGGGGCTGTGGGGAAAAGCTCCATAACGGCAGTTGTTTATGGTGGTGCATTTGCCTGTTGCAGACACTCTTCGTGAGTCTGAGCACAGACCTTCAGGATGGTGATCGTGCAGAGTTCTATCTGCACACGGATCTGGATTCTCCTGAAATCACACCCCTTGACAAGAAACTGCAGGAGGGAATTGAGAATGATGAGGTGCTGCTGCCATTCTCATTTCCCTCCAAAAAGAAGGCACTGGATGCAAGATCAAGTCAAGCACAGGTATGATGGCATGTGAAAATTGACGTGGAGGTTGCATCTCTCCAACAAATGGTGTTTGACATTCAAGTGCTGCTCTCTGTGTCTGGATTTGGAAAGAGTAGGCAAAGGTATCTGTTTGTTGCTTTCACATTTCCGTTACTTTTTATTGTCTGTGCTGCGTTGCGGTAGTGGGCAGGTGGGCATGTCTGGCTTTGGCTGTTCAGGTGCCCAATTGATGGCAGACTTGGCAGCTGGGGCAACAGGGTGCAGCAGACTGACAGCAGATGCGGATGTTCGGGGGTTCGGGAGGGCAGCTGACTGGCGGCAGCAGATGAAATCAGCATTGGTTAGCGTTAGGAAGGGCGATTATGGTGATAGAGGGCAGTGTACCTCCTCTCTCTCCATCTCTCTATCCTGTTTCTCTCTGTGTGACTGCAGCCGACTGGCTGTGGCGGGTGAAGGTACAACTAGGTGATGGGGAGAGAGAAATCAGCGTTGGTTAAGGTTAGGAAGGTCAATTATGGTGATAGTGGGCAGTGTACGTCCTCTCTCTCCATCTCTCTATACTGTTTCTCTCTCTGTGACTGCAGCCGACTGGCTGTGGCGGGTGAAGGTGGCGCAAGTAAGTGATGGGGAGAGAGAGAGAGAGAGAGAGAGGTTTTTTTTTTTTTTTTTTTTTTTTTGGTTGAAAAAAGGTCCTTTTGGTCCTGGCTCCATATCCATTCTGGGGAGCGTCAGTGTGGTTCCTTTCCACCGGGAAGGCGAGGATTGAAATACATTGTGAACACTCTCACGCTTGCTTCCGTCTGGTGGAAGGAACCCTGACCAGCATTGATTGCTCCAGAACTGGAGGATTGACTGTCAGCTTGCCCTACCACTTTTCCTCTCAGAATCTACCGTGACTCTGTCAGATAGATCGTGTAAAGCAAGAAAAGAGGAGAGTCGTCTATATTGTTGACATTGTCATCTCAGTTTGCCCATCACTGGGTCATTGTCCTTGCTGGATTTGCGCTGTGCCACTTCTTCCAAATCAATCTGTTATCTGCCACGGTTGCAATCTTTCCCTGTAGAAGCCAGTTTCTCACTGAGGTCCGTCTCTTGATGGCTAATCTTCTGGTCTGTCTTTCGTTGTTGATGTCACCTCCCTCTCCCAGCAGTAGAATCCACATTTCTTCCTATCCCACCTCGATACCGCCGATAGTCTTTGTACACCTCCTTTTCCAGATTACCCATAGAGCCAGCTTCCTGAGCATGTGAAACCAGACTTCCTCGCCACCTTTGAGATCATTAGTATTGTTGGATAGGAGCAAGATGTTTAGAGGAGTTGTGGACGGAGGGGGTGATGACAAGAGGAGGGACCATAGGTTGAGCTCCTTGTCCATATCCATGCTGCTTCAGTGCAATACAGGAGGCAGTGGGGTAGATTTCCTCCTCTTGTGGAGCCATTGGTTGACCGGTAGAGATGCGTGCGCTACGAGCCACTGCATGCGTCGGATCCTAATCGGTCTAAGAGACAGGTACTTTGTCAAAGGGATTAGACAGGTACTTCGTCTGAGGGATGGAAATGGGGTCCGTGGGGTCTGCATTCCGTCTCTCTCCATTTTCCTTCGAGTCTGGGGTCCGGATCTGTGGTCTGTGAAATCATATTCAAATATTGTCCTTGTTTTCCCGGACTTACCTGCTTCCAAACCTACTCTTTCGGGTCGAATTCGAAGTCTGAAATGCTGAGGTCCGGTTGGAAGATTTTCCAGGGCTTGGCCTTTGAGACCCTCACTTTTCTCAGTCAGAAGGCTTCAAAACTTCAGAAGCCTTCAAGTATGTCGCACTGGGGTTCTTTGTTTAGGATTTCCAACTCTTGTAGGCTGTGATTAGCGATGGGGTATGAATAGAATTTGGCTGAGTGGATCTATTCGAGAGACAAACCTGTATACTCTGGTAGGCTGGGTACGGGAGATGAGTATGCCCCAATCTCCAGACTTCCACTATAAATCCGTCCACAGAAGGGAGAGCCACTGTGTTGGAATGCTCTTCTGAATCAAAGTTAGGTTTTCAGTAAGGGAGTGGCATCCTTTTAAATCATGCCGGATCTCCTGTTCTGTATACCATCGACCTCGTTCTTCTGCCCAGATGTGTTTCACCTGTGCTACGAGCCCTCTGCCCCATTCAAAAAGAGATTCGAATGGTTCACCAGTTCCACCATGTGGGCTCATCTTTTTCATTTTCATTTAAGATTGACTCTGCAGTGCGCTTCAGGTTTGTTAGGTCTATATTGGACTTAGGTTCTCTACGTGTGCTGGTAAGTACGTCAGTAATCAACGTAAATACATCCCTTTTTCCACCCATGGCAGCCATCTTCGGTCCCTTGTACGTATTGTCCACGGCATTCCAATAGGGTTTATGATCCAAGGGTTGCAGAAAAGAGGTTGTCTCAGGACCTCTTCCTTGTTTCCTGGTGTACCGTGTTTGCTTGGCATCATTCTGCACCAAGCTTTGATGGTGGGGCTCCAGTAAGAGATAGCTGTTTATGTTGGGTTTGTGCTGGGTTTCTTCTGCTAGGTCTGCCTGATTTGATTGTCCAATCCTTCGCCATTAGCCAGAAAAGGCCTCTCATATTCGGGGGAGAGTTGATAGGTGCCAGGTTTTTTATGCTGTCTAGACTCTAGAGCCATCTGGGTCCATGGAATGAATTGTCTGATCAGGATCTTGATAACCCATTTCATCTGCAGTGCTATGGACCCTTGTTTGGGGTCAATTAGCCCAAGGCCCTCTCCTGTGGTTTCCTAATAATGTGGTTCCAGGCTACCCTGTTGATATATGTGGTCCTATTGGGATCTCCTGTCCATAGATAACATCTCACCCTATCCTCCAACGTATTGAGGTCGTTGTCAGGGGTAGACTAGATGGAAGCCATGTACCACTGTGTGGAGAAGATTGCTGTTAATTAGTAGGGCTCGTCCAATTAATGAAGCCTGAACGTTTTTGGATGGGGCCAAGCGGGTGATTGCCCTGGCAACTAGGTTCTGACCCATTCCAGGCCATACCCTGTCCTTGTTAACCATGATACCTAGGAAACATAGTGCTTGATCTCTTGTCGTTGAAGACATGGTTGTGGATGTATCAGTTGGTTGGGGAGGGGTGCCATCTGCTAGCCACCAACCTTCAGTTTTGCCCCAATTGACCTTCATTTTTTATGCCAGTCTGAAGGCTTCCATTGCTTTTGAAAGAACGTTATTGGCGCGAATGAGGACAGTAAGGTCCACACAATTGACCTTCATTTTTTATGCCAGTCTGAAGGCTTCCATTGCTCTTGAAACAACAGTTATTGGCGCGAATGAGGACAGTAAGGTCATCTGTGAACATTACCGCAGTGGGTAGAGCGAAGTTGGGTAATGGATTGAAGTTGCGATCAATAAGGGCTGTCGATCGAAGGGTCTTTCCAGAGGAAGGAAGCTATGACTTCCATAATGAAAAGGAATATGGTTGGAGCCGATGGGTCGCCTTGTTTGACCGATCTTGATATTAGATAGGTCTACAATAGGATCCTATTGACATGGACTCTGCCTCTTGGTCTGAATAAAGGACTTCCACCCAATCTTTGAAGTTCGGGCGTACCCCCATTTTTTCCATGCAGGCATGGAGAAAATCCCAATTGACTTGGTCGTAGGCCTCTTCAAAGTGAAAAAAAACAGGATTGCGGCCTTCATTTGTTTTTCTCCGATCTTCTTTGTTGCCTCATTCCACGTTGTCTAGTATGTACCGGCCCGGGATAAAGCCTGCTTGGTAGATGTGAAAGCGTTTGTACGGTAGTTTTGTGATTCTATTTGCAAGAGCCTTGTGAGGATTTTGTAGGGGTTGGTGAGTAGAGATACGGGTCTGTAGTTATTTGGGTCGTCTTTGTCTCCTTTCTTATGCAGCAATTATACCACACTGGTTCAGTGTCTAGGCCTCCTTTTTGCCTGTTGTCATTAAAAAATTCGAGCAGGTCATCTCCTAGTGTTGGCTTGAAGCAGCTCCAAAATTCTTTTGAGAGGCCGTCAATTTTCTGAGCTTTGTCATTTCTCATCTGGGTCAGGGCTACATGTAGCTTAGCTAGGGTTAGGGGCTTGTCCAGGCCTTCTGCTTGGGTTGTCGCGATCGTCTTGTCAAGGTAACGTGAGTTGACGGGCTGCTAAGTTCGCTGTGGTCAGGGTTGAGGGTGTCTTCGATTTGTATGGGTCTGCGTAGAATGCCCTGGCTATCCTAACTGTAACGAACGCGAGGCTGAGGGAGACAGGGAGAGCCGAGGGAGAGGAGAGAGAGAGGGAGAGAGTGAGAGCACACACACACACTCACTCACTCGACACGACTGAGGGTTGGACGCAGACAGTGACAAGGACACAAAGTCGAAGTCTTGGATTCCGAATGCTGAAACAGGAGCAAGTCACACTGGGTACGAGTACAGCAGCTGGAAACTGGTACCAGACTGGGCCCCGTACTGTATGGGGCACCGGTATAAGTACCGGGTGTCCGGTACAGTACCGGGGGCAAATCTGCAAAAGCCCCAAGGGCAGAACTGAAAAATGTGGAATTTGAAAGTGGCGCCCGAATTGCAGCATGGCGCCAGTTGTCCAAAATCCGACGGTACCAAAGGAGGGGTTTGGAAATAGGGTGCCAGGCCGAAAACGGGATGCAGCCGAAACAGCAAAAAGATAGACCAGGGATCGAGCCCTGGTGGAGTCCGTAACACTATCGCCTCCCTCTAAGAGGCAACGTCCCGGCTGCCAATAGTCATGGAACAATGCAAAAAGTTGTGAAGGATGGGACGGGGCCGAGCACTGGTCATCAAGGTGAAAAGGGAAAGAGGGGTATACCGTAGGTGTCACAGGGTCAGGGTGTCTAGTCGGGCGACTGAGCACAGGGTTATCCTACTGATGAACTAGGGGTGCTACAGGGGGAACAGGGTAGTCCTATAGATGGTTGACAAGGGTGAGGAGGTGACAGGGTTTCCTATTGATGATCTACAAGGGAGAGCAGGTAACAGGGTTTCCTATTGATGATCTACAAGGGAGAGCAGGTAACAGGGTTTCCTATTGATGATCTACAAGGGTGAACGGGTATTTTAGTGGAAATTCTACAAGGTTACAGGTTGTCAGGGGATGAAAAAAATAATAAGAAAAAAATAATTTTTTTTGTTGCAAGGTTCAAGGGCACAGTTTGCATGTACAAGGGCTGGGATGTTTGATGGGATGTGGGTACAGAGTCGGAGGTCTGCAATGGGTCACGGGGTCTGGGGGAGGTCTTCAAGTGTCTTGATCGGAAGCAAGAAGGGGTCTTCCTTGCTAGGGATTTTGAAGGAGGTCTTGGTCAGGTTGATGGTGGAAGCAAGGCGAACTGCAAAGGTCTTGGTCAGGGGCAAGGGGGGGTTTCAATGGTCTTCGTCAAGGAGGAACAAGATGCTGAGTGTTGATGCGTGGAAAGTCAAGAGGTCCATGTTCGATGGTTGTGGGCACGTCCTGTACATGATCTGCAGTTGAGTCTGATCCGGTAGCAAGGACATGATTCATGTCACAAGTAGCTGCTCCAGGGAGTCTGCGAGGCAGGGTGCCGGCCAGGTGTAGCAGCAAGGTGGCCAATCCAGCTGCATAATCTCCATGAACAGTGGTGCAGCAAGCCATCGTCCTCGTGCGCATGCCATTAGATCCTTTATCGTCGGCATCACGCAGGTCCACAAGCATTGGACAAGATGGACAAGGAAGTGGGGAGGGCGAATGGGGCATGGCTAGGCAAGGGACAAGGGCAGATCAGACATCAGGAATCGAGGTCAAGGGCAAGGGTGGCTGTGGCAGGGGTGCGTGTAGAACAAGGTGGCGAAGTTGTAGCAGGGTTTAAGCAAGGGTTTAGGGTCTTAGTCAGGTATAGGCAGGGGGATAGCTAGGATGCAGGGTGGGAACGATCATAGGCATGGACAAGTCTCATGGCATTCTTGAGATTTTCAAGGGGTTCCCATGTTGATTCTTCATCCGGGTAGCCTGTCCACTTGACTTTGTATTCTTTGRTTGGTTCCCGGTGATCAGYGACTTGGGTTGTTCTACGRCCAATGATGCATTCCACGRAGAATTCAGGTCCAGTGGGGAGCATGATAGGACGGGGACGAAGGTGAGGGCGATCAGAGAACTGTGGCGGGGATTCATGGTATTCTTTTAGGTATTCGACATGGAAGAGAGGGTGGACACGGCTCATGTCAGGGGGAAGCTGGAGAATGATCATAGGCATGGACAAGTCTCATGGCATTCTTGAGATTTTCAAGGGGTTCCCATGTTGATTCTTCATCCGGGTAGCCTGTCCACTTGACTTTGTATTCTTTGGTTGGTTCCCGGTGATCAGCGACTTGGGTTGTTCTACGGCCAATGATGCATTCCACGAAGAATTCAGGTCCAGTGGGGAGCATGATAGGACGGGGACGAAGGTGAGGGCGATCAGAGAACTGTGGCGGGGATTCATGGTATTCTTTTAGGTTTTCGACATGGAAGACAGGGTGGACACGGCTCATGTCAGGGGGAAGCTAGAGTTTGTAATTGACGGGGGAGGTTTATTCAATGATGGGGAAGGGACCGAGCCACTTGTTTGAGAGTTTCTTGGACAAGCCCTGTTCGGGTTCAAAGTGTTTGGCGGAAAGCCAGACCTTGTCCCCTACTTGGAAGGTGATATCACGACGATGCTTGTTGGCTTGTTTAGCTTGTTGTTCCTGGGTGTGTTGGATTGACTTGGTTGCTTCTCTTAGGAGACGGTTCATTGTTGCAACCCATTCATTGAGAGAGGGGCAGGGGGAGGATGGGTTGTGGAACATGTGGCCGTGGGGTGCTCAGCCAACGGAAGAGAGGACGTCGTCGGGAGGAGGGCAGGTGGAGTAGACTGCGATGCCTGGGGGGTGTCCGGTGTGAAAGTCGTCGCCGGCAGACGAATTGTTGATGCCAGGGCATGGCTACAAGGGGCGGGGGCACAGTGTTCAAGTGGAGGAGGGCCCAGAGGCCGCGGTGGAGGAGGAGGAAGTGGATGTGGGAGGGCTGGATCTGGTGGGGCGGGAAGCCTGGTGGGTGGAGAGGCCGGCCTTGGGGCAATTGGTTTGCTGGTGGCAACGGAAACAACCGCCGTTGGCCTAGAGGAAGGCGCGTTCGGCGGGGGTGAGCTTTTTGAGACGAGGGGGTTTGGGGGGAGGAGGAAGGCTGGGAGGCCAGGCGTTGCCGTTCCATCCTCATGAGATGGACAGCCTGTAAATCTTCCTCGGTGAATTGGGCTGGGTCAAGGGACTCGGGAGAGGAGTCAAGGCCGTCGTCGGAGGGGGGTGACGAGTCGTCGAAGGCCATGGTGTGGGAAAACCGGGTGCGGTTGGGGGCGGTTGGTTGTTGAGAGCGGAGGTGAGGAGGGCGATCATGGTGGAGGAGGCGGGTAAGGAGATCGGTGAGAGGGAGCTCGGGCTCATGGGCGAGGGTTGTGGCGAGGTGGGGGAAGCATACACGCTTGATGCGGGAGATAAAGACGTAGTCGGGAATGAGAGTCGACGAGATGTGGAGGCGGAGGGAGCGAACGTAATGGATGAATCGCTCGGTGGGGCCGGTTTGGCGGAGGTTTGATCGATGTAGTCATCGATGGTCTTTTGCGGACGGAAGGTGGCGATGAGAAGGTCAGCCCATTGAAGGAAGGTGATGCGGAGAAGGCCGTTGGCTCGACGGTTGTTGGCTTCGGTTAACCACCATTGAGCGGCTGCGCTTTGGAGGCGGGAGGTTGCGGTGAGGAGCCAATGAGCGAGGGGCATGTTGTGGAGATCGAAGGCATTTTGAATTTGAGAGAGGAAAAGGAGGACGTCCTCGTGGGGGAGACCGGAGAACGTCGCGATATCGGTGGCGCGGAAGGAGCGGGGAATATCCCGGTTGCGGGGACGATGCAAGCGAGGTTGTTGAAGTTGCGGTCGTTGGGAGAGGTGTCATAGCAGATGTGATCCTGACTGCAGTCACCAAGGAGGTAGCAAGGAGGAGGTTGGGGTATGGGGCGATAAAAGCCCGAAAGGACTTGGGAGTAAGAGGGGTGGACAGAGGGGATGGTGGAAGTAGTTAAGAGAGGTTGGGTGAGGGGGGAGGAGAGGCGAAGGGGAGTGGTTCGTGTACTGGTGGAAGCGCTTGTAGTAGGTTCTGAGGAGGGGAGGGAAACGGGAAGGGAAGTGACGGGGGTGGAAGAAGGTGTGGTGGAGGATGGTGGGGGGGTGGTTTTGGTGATGAGGCCTGGCCGGCTTGGCCGGCGGAGAGGCTTTGGCTAGATTGGCCGGAGGAGGGGGGTTGGCTATTTTGGCCGTAAGAAGATGGTTGGCCGGTTTGGCCGGCGGGGGTGGATTGGATGGATTGGCCGAAGGAGGAGGGGGGTGATGACGTCGTGATGACGGTGATGGCGGGTGTGTGGTTTTCGAGGGAGGTGACGCGATCGGACATGGAGGTCATGGAGGCCTCGATTTTGCGGAGCGAGGCAGATAGTGCTTGAAACATGGAGAGGAGAGATTTGTTCTCCCCGGTGCCTGGCTGGTCGACAAGCTCGAGGTGGATATCCTCGACGAAATCCATGCGGAGCGAGCCCATGTTGATGCTTGAGGTGCCTTCGGTCATGGGGAGGGACGAAGGTGGGACAGAGGGAGAAGATGGAGTGGAGGGGACAACGGAGGTGGCAGTAGCGGCGGAGGCGGTAGCAGTGGCAGCGGCGGGGGCGGCGGCATGTTGGGAGTTCTTTGTTTGTTGGGGCATGCGGAGAGGGGGGGGGGGGGGGGGGGAAATTAATTTCGAATAAAATTAAATTTTATTCGAAATTAATTCGGGATTATGGGAGCGCAAAAGTTTTGGGAGGAGCCAAAGGGGAAATTAGAAATTTTCAGAAATTTTGGAAATTTTGATTTCAAGGAAAATAAACACTGAATACAAAATATTGGAAAAAAAAAATAAGTAATTTCCAAAAGAAATATCGAAAAGAAAAGAATTAATTAATTCTAACGTTTTTCAAAATTTTTGAACAATAATTAACTAATTCGAATGAAAAGAATTAATTCTAAAAGGTTTTGAATTGCAAAAATTTTGAAGAATAGTTAATCAAAATTTAATTAAGTCTGGATTATTTCGTATCGCAAAAATTTCGAATGAAGGTGTACAAAATGCGGAATTGAGAAAATTGCTGAAATAAATGAAAAGGGTATAAAGGAAAAATTAATTGAAATTGGAAATAATAAAAAAAACGAATTTCCAAAAAAAAAGACGGATTTAATGCTGAAATAAATGAAAAGGGCACAAAGGAAAAATTTAATATGGATTTAATGGAATTTCAAGGAAGGTGGAAAGAAAAGTTCGGAGAGAGATGGGGGAGTCGGGAT
>BFEA01000411.1:1028566-1050604 GCA_003427395.1 Chara braunii | reverse complement strand
CTCTCCTTATCTCACTTCACTGCATCTGCAGACTACGAGAGAAGAGTGAGAGAGAGAGCTTGGTGAAATTGGATCCAGACTCGACTTTTGGGCGTTAGACATTACGACAAGGGATTATTTGGGACTTGTGACAAAAACTTGGTGTTGACGACATTCCCATCTCTCTCCCTCCTTTCGTTTGATCCCCTCCTGCTGGCATGTCCTGCTGATGTAGTCTGCTGACGTGGCCTGCTGACGTGGCAACTCACCAATGCCGTCGCAGGGGGTACCTGGAGATGGATAGAGAAGGTAAGGCCAGAGGGGGCAACAACATAGGTGGGGAGGGTGGGTGGGGAGAATCGCCCAGATAAAGAGCCATTGATCAAAAAGAAAAGTTTGAACTTTGCAAAAAAAAAATCAAAATAATCAAATCCCCTGTTCTGCAAGTTCAGTAGGTCTCCCAACCTCCCTTGAAGTGTGAAATGATGAATGAGAGAAAAAAAAATCGACTTCGAACTGCAAATGATTTATAGAACTGACTGACAGAATCCTAGAACTGCGAAAAAATTTCCGAAAAGAAATGACAAATATTCGGATTTACTCAGATGAGAGTATTTGCAGTTTGGAAAATAATACCTGCAGGAAGGATTTCCCGTACCGTTTCAGAAAAACGAATTTCGAAAAAGAAGATATTCCGAATTTTTAAATAACGGGAAATGCAACAGGAAATCGAAATTTTCGAAAAGAAGAATATTCCGGATTTTCAACAACGAAATTTCAAATTTTCGGAGGAAAAACAGAAATGGGAATTTCAGATGTTGCGCTATTACGATTTTCCACAACAGGAATAGCGAGAAAACAAAATCCAAGGAAAGAAAAAAAAAAATCGATTTTTGGCAGTAAGGTCAAAATCATGATTTTGGGGTCACTAGTGTGCTCTAATCAATCAATAAAGACTAATCAGCTACCTAGTCCCCGCACACGTGTCAGATCAGGTTGTCCTGATTCACGTGCGGCGTTCCAATACCAACTGTTACATGCCCAGTTGGGCGATGTACATAGAAACCGAGGATCTGCAATGTGATGAAAAGGACTGAATGGACAATGCAGTGCAAGTAGAATCTCAACAAGCAATGTGCATTCTAATACATACAAAATGGTGCAAAATAGCGCACGGAAGACTTGGATACAAATCCTGACCTGTCAGCAGGACACATCAGCAGGCCACGTCAGCAGGCCACGTCAGCAGGCCACGTCAGCCGACAGAGCAGGAAATACCACGTCAGCAGGCCCCCGGCCTGGTCTATGCTGTTGCGGTCACATACAGCCATCATGGACGAGAGGTCCTGAGAAGCAGACGAGGCCTATCAGGCCCTGCTGGCTTGGAGTACCGAAACAAAGAAACGGGCAGATGACGCAGCAGCGGCAGCGAAGAAGAAGGCAGAGGACGCCGAGCAGGCACGTCCGCTGGCACTTCAACAACAACGCCAACATGACGAGGTAGCAGCAAGGGCTGCCGATGAAGAAAGAAACCAACGCCGTGGGAAGATATTTAGCGGAGAGCAGACTTTGCTCACAATGGCAGCGGAATGGCGGACCGAGGTCGAGAATGGCTAGATGGGGGATAGCGAAAACAAGATTGCTCTCCTCCTCTCCCATCTCACAGACCTCCTGGCAACTTGTATTACACAGCCGGAGGATATCCACAGCCTCGATGACTCGCTAACTCAAGTACAAGGCCGCCTCTAGCAGCTGGAGCAGAGACCTGTCACCGGCCCGGATGCAAGCTCTTCCAATACCTCCGAGCGCTTCGAAGCATTGGGGATGGACGTCGGCTCCCTCAAGGACGACGTGCAGTTACAGCAGACCGCAACGCAACAGTTGCAGCGGATCTGTACTACCGCCAACACCTCAAGTTCGGAACCGCACGAGACAGCTCCAAAGTTAGACGGGAAGGAGATCTTTTGCGACTCGATGAAGACAGATCCGAGTCGAGCCGTTGGAGATCAAGGCTATGGACAAGCTCATGGTCTTCGAACAAGGCACGCTGTCGAGTACCGACTGGATTGCCGAGTACCAACGCTGGAGGTCAGTCTCAAACATCCAGATGGGCTTCAAAGCCATCCACCACTATTTCACCTTAAGGTCATGTCCGGCATTGAGCAATGCCTTGACTCACGTGGAGGACACCTTGATGATGACAGCGGAACTTTTTGACAAAGGCCGCGCAGATCACAAGGAGGCTAAGAACCTGCGTTCGTCTGTGGCAGGCCCGAGCAGGGACCAGCAACGGCCAAGAGCGGTCGTGGTCGCGGCGGCAACGACATTTGAACAAACTAGTGAGGCTGTGTCTGCCCATGAAGGAGACAGACTCGCAGCCGCTCGGAAAGGTGGCCGCCCCGACAGAGGCCGAGGACGCGGCAAGACGAAGACCAACACCGCATCTAGCCCCGGGCCCGGCGCAACAGCTCCAGCCCCATGGTCCCAATATGGCATCTTCGAGCAAGCATTCAAGGCGTGCACGAGATTCCACTATTGCCTTTGGTGCAACAGTGATCTCCATGAGAGACTGGCCTGCCCATTGAAAGGCAAGGGCAAACAGGGAAACTAAGCACCGTCGAGAGTGACTCGACAACACTCTCGACGCCTCTGGAACTGGTTTCTTCGCGAGTAACCGGCCTCCATTCCGAGGTGCACGTGGAAGTCGATAGTCTTACTTATTCTTTTGAGGACTATGCTGCCCGGCTCATTCCTACGCTGATACTCGAGCTCAAGGACAAGATGTGTGTGCGGCATCTTCTCCGTCCGGCAGCGGCGACCTATCGTCTTCAAGTGGTTCTTCACGAGATTCGGCGTGCGAGTTCAACATAGAGGTATTGGACCCGCTCACGTCTGAGGACTTTGCATGGCTTCCTCTCCCGACCACAGGCCGCTTGCCGGGACCGCAATGCGCAACAGTATGCGCTCATCTCCACACGGTACTTATCCTTCTATGCACCACCAACTTCGCCGACGGATGACGAAGTTGCGGTGGGGGACATCCTTGCGCATACTACCAAGGTGGCCCGCGAGTTTCGCACGCAGCGGTACGATGACAACAACGCACCGCTCATGTATGTCCGCATTCAAGTTCGGCAAGCGTCCTGCAACGCTTTGCTGGATAGCGGCGCGTCTCGCAATTTCACGAGCCAATCCTTTATGCAAAGGGCTGGCCTTGGCACACAAGTTCGGAGGAAGGCAAACCCGACGGCGATGAAGTTGGCGGATGGGAAAACGCAGCAACTTCTCGACCGTTACATCGAGGCCGTACCGGTTTATTTCGCACCTCATGCATGCGAACCGGTGACGTTCAACATTCTCGACATGGACTTCGACATCATTCTGGGAATGCCTTCGCTTGCAAATGCGGATCACACGGTCAACTTCCACCGGCGGATTCTTAGCGTTCGCGACGCCTCCCGCGCTGAAGTGGCGTGTACTATTCCTCTACCGCACCCTTCGATTCGGCGCCAAGTGGTGACGGCCAAATCATTTCAGGCAACTTGCGCTTACGAGCAGCCCGAGGAGATCGGCCTATGTTTCATATGGACTGTCGGAGTAGCCGACGCTTCACCCATAGACTTGTCTTCGGACCCTCGGGTGGTGCGGTTGCTGGACGAGTTCGTCGACATCTTCTAGTCACCTACCGGTGTGGTGCCCGATCGGCCGATTTCTCATGAGATCGTTCTTGAGGCCTGTGTCGTGTCGCCAAAAGGTTGCATCTATCGGATGAGCGAGGAGGAGCTTGAGGTCCTCCGCGCGCAACCCGACGACTTGTTTGCCAAGGGCTGGATCCGCCTGAGTAGCTCCCCATATGGAGCACCAGTTCTCTTCGTTCGGAAGAAGAACAAGGATCTACGATTGTGTATCGACTATCTCAAGCTCAACGTGCAAACCGTCAAGAATGCGGGGCCTCTTCCTCGCATCGACGATCTTCTTAAGCGATTGGGCGGCGCAAGGTATTTTTCGAAGTTGGATTTGAAATGAGGATATCATCGAATCTCGAGCCGGCCGAATGATGGGTACAAATCCGCGTTCAAGAAGTGGTACGGGCATTTTGAGTGGGTGGTCATGCCTTTTGGGCTCACTATTTAGACGATATTCTCGTCTTTAGCCGGACTTTGGAGGATCATCTTGGGCATCTTCGACGAGTGTTGGAGACGCTCCGCCGCGCCAAGTACAAGGCCAACCGGACAAGTGTGAATTTGTCCGGCAAGAGCTGGAATACTTGGGCCATTTTGTCACACCCGAGGGCATCAGTCCGCTATCGGACAAGATTCAAACCATCCAAGAGTGCTCGGAGCCGCGGAATGTCACGGATGTCCGTTCGTTCCTTGGCCTTGTCGGCTACTACCAGCGTTTTATCAAAGGCTACTCGAAGATCGCGGCCCACTTGACCAAGCTTCAATGCGAGGATCGGCCGTTTGACTTCGGAGATTAGGCGTGGGAATCATTTTTGGCTCTCAAAGCCGCGCTATTATCTGCGGAGGTCTTGCACATTTACGACCCGCTTTTGCCTACGCGCATCACTACGGATGCGTTAGGCTATGGCATTGGTGCAGTCCTTGAGCAACATGATGGTGTGGACTGGCACCCGGTCGAGTATTTCAGCAAGAAAGTGCCCGTCGTGCATTCCATTGAGGATGCACGCAAGAAGGAGCTCCTCGCCTTCGTGCACGCGCACAAACGGTGGCGACACTTCCTCCTTGGACGAAGCCAATTTCGATGGGTAACGGACAACAATCCGTTGGTCTTCTATAAGACCCAAGACACCGTCAACAGCACCATCGCTCGATGGATGGCTTTCATCGACCAGTTCGACTTTCTTTTGCGATCACATCCCCGGGAAGTCGAACCGTTTTGCGGATGCTCTTTCACGACGTTCAGATCATTGTACCGCGGTCTACTCAACCTTCGATATCGATGATGACTTGAGGAACAACTTCATCCGCGGCTACCAAGCCGACCTCGAGTGTCGCGACAAGGACGCGAATTGCTCCTCTTCTAATCCGGCGCCTTCTCGCTATCGGATCCAAGAGGGGTACTTGCTTGTCCACACGCGGGGGAAGGACCTTCTTTGTGTACCGAGGGATCCTCACTTGCGTACATGGCTTCTTGGCGAGTTCCACGATGCTCCTGCCACTGGACACTTTGGCGTCAATCGCACGATTGGCCGACTTTGCGAGCGATTTTGGTGGCCCGGCCTTCTCGGCGATGTCACGCGCTATTGCGAGTCATGCGAGGTTTGCCGACGCTGCAAATCGCGCAACCATCGTCCGTACGACGAGTTATGACCATTGCCGGTCCCGCTGAGGCGAAGGGAAGCGATTGCCACGGACATTACCGGCCCGTTCCCCAAGCACAAGAYCGGAGTGGATGGGATTCTCACGGTGGTAGACCGACTCACCAAGTTCGCCATGTTTTTGCCTTGTTGCGATAATGCCAAGGCATCGGAGTTGGGCGAGGTTCTCTACGCCGGTTCGATTCGAACCAAGGGTTACCCCAAGGAAATCGTCTGCGACCGTGACACTTGGTTCATGTTCGATTTTTGGTTGGCGTCATCAAGCAACGGGGCTCATCTCACAAGCCCAGTTCAGCTCGCCACCCTCAGGCCGATGGCCAAATGGAGAGGGCGCACCAAACCGCACAGGTTCTCCTTCGCACTCTCATCCGTCCTGACCAGAAGGACTGGGTTGAGCGGCTGCCGAATGTCGAGTTCGCCTACAACTTTTCCATCCACCTGGCTATCGGGATATCACCTTTCGAGTTTGAGCACGGCTCGCCGGTCACTTCACCGTTGGACACTATTACAGGCCAACCGAGTATTTAGTGCATTTTGCATACTGCACACACCGAGTTGACCGTTGGTTGACCCGTGCGGAACTTCAAGCAACAGCTCCCGACGTTCTCGCACGCTACGAACACAAGATGCAAGGCAAGCCGGTTTCTTCGGCTCCATGCCGCGCCCGCCTCCAGGTTCCACCTTCAGATCGTCGGCTTTGCCCTCGCCCCGGCTTGACTTTATAAGAGGGGGGGGTATTACATGCTGCACCTGCACACGAGGGCCATTTTCCAGGCCCTGCGTCCCTCAGGCTGAAAGCCTGAAATTTAGGCTTAAAGCCTCAAAACCAGGGCCTACAGGCCCCGTGATTGTTCAGCCCGAAAGCCTGAAAACAGGGGCCTACAGTCCCTGTGTCGTTTCAGACTAAAAATGGCAATAGCCTTTTTAGCCTGAAACGAAGGGCTATTTTCTTGATGAACGACCGGCCTTGAAACTCAGGCACCGAACCAGGGGTTCGCGAACAGGCTATACTTAGCCTGTTCCCACGCCAGCCTCAGCAGCTGCTGCAGCGCCAGCCCCTGACACACTTCGGCATTGGCAAGAGCAGCCTGCTCGGCCTGGCTCGCCCTTCAGGCAGTCAGGAGGCAGGCCGAGGTAGTACATAGGGACTTCCCATGCACTTCACTGGTAGGCAGGAGGCAGCAGTAGTCTTTAGGATTCGGCAGCAGCACTCTGGAGGGAGCGCTGCAGGAGTAGTAGTAGTGTTAGCCTTAGTCTTCAGCATTGGGCGCAGTAGGTTAGCTGTAGTCTCCAGCGCTGGGCGCCATAGCTAGGATAGCACTAGAGAGAGAGAGAGATTGGGCGGAGGCCAGAGGTACTTACCTGTAGCGCCGTTGCTCCAGCTTCGTCTTCGAGGTACCTGCAGCACAGTGCCAACATCACAGGTTAGTATCTGGCTTGTGACAGAGAGAGAGTTCTTCTTCTTCCTCTTCTCAGTCCACCATCTCCCTCTCACCCTCTCCTTATCTCACTTCACTGCATCTGCAGACTACGAGAGAAGAGTGAGAGAGAGAGCTTGGTGAAATTGGATCCAGACTCGACTTTTGGGCGTCAGACATTATGACGAGGGATTATTTGGGACTTGTGACAAAAACTTGGTGTTGACGACATTCCCATCTCTCTCCCTCCTTTTGTTTGATCCCCTCCTCTTCGTCTGTGTATGTCTGGACTTGGCGCTTTCTTCCTGTGTACAGCGCCAGGCTCCTTCACACCTGGTGATGGATACGATGTCTGTTTGGTCTGCGTTCAAACATTGATTGGGCTAGTCATTAGCATTCTAGCATTCTGCGTCGCTATCTGATACTTTGTGAATGAGGTCAGTCCCGGTCAGGTCAGGATTTGTATCCAAGTCTTCCGTGCGCTATTTAGCACCATTTTGTATGTATTAGAATGCACATTGCTTGTTGAGATTCTACTTGCACTGCATTGTCCATTCAATCCTTTTCATCACATTGCGGATCCTCGGTTTCTATGTACATCGCCCAACTGGGCATCTAACACTCTCCCTTCTCTATCCTCCCTCCACTCTCTTCGGCTATTGGTAATGAGTTATTGTATCAGATATCACTTCATGTTAACTGGAGTCTTTGTGCAGATCTGAGACTACTTGTACTTCGACGTTTGATGAGTATCTTCCAGTCTGGGGTTCATTACAATTTGGTATTGGAGCATAGTCCTTCATCGCAATCTGCTGTCAGGTGTTGATGTGGCACCCTGGTAAGTGGGAGGTGTCGCACGTGCAGGAATGAAACACGTTTATTAACGTGTGCGGTTGATACCACAGGTCTAGACATTGAGTACCGCACGTGCGTCCAGCCTCCCTTGAAGGTGATGACATGGCTACATTGAAGACTTCGAGATACTGGCAAGAGCTTCGTTGGCAACAGGCTGACGTGGCGCTGGTCCAGAGAGAAAGTGTGAGATTGGGACCGCTGATGTGGTGCACTGCCTACGTGGCATGACGTGGGGATGCTGAAGTGGCATTTCTCTACTGGCAGGGCATGGTCTGACGTGGCACGTACCTGTGTTGCGATTGCCTGCTGATGAAGTGCTGCACACTTGAAAGCTGATGTGGCATGCCAGTGTTGTATGTGTTTGCAGACGTGCATTGCTGATGTGGCATCCCCCTAGTAGACCTTTCAGGTCCTTGATGCTAACGTGGCAGACTCTGTAGAGCTGTTGTCTTGGCATTCCGGGGGTGACATGTGGCATGCATGGAATGCTGTTGTGGGTGAGGTGTTCATTGTGCACCTGTGTGCTGGCAGACGGTACGGCTTCACGATTTGTTGTAGTGTCAAATCGCGTGCTGGCCCTTGTGTTCGGTTGCATTGTTTTTGGAGATGGTACAGCCGTAGAGGAAGGCAGGCTAACAATTGATTGTTGTGGTTGTGTTGGCGGTCCCACTCACATGCTGGCTGTTCTGTGGTTGTTGTGCATGCTCACCTGTGTACCGAGGTCTTGATCACACTCGTCGTGGTTGTGGTACCTATACGCTTGCTGTAGGACATCATCATACGTAGAACAAACAGCAAAGTTAGAAGTTTTGTGTGCGGTGGAATTAATTTTTTCTTTTAATTTTATTTATTGTGTGACATTCACACGTTGGGAAATATAAGTTAGCTCTGGAAATGTTTGCGTGCCTCCATCCTCACACGTTTTACCTCTTTTCTTCTTTCTTATCCCTCTCATTGTCTATGCTGATGAAGAAGCGGGGGAATTTGGGACCCGTGGTCAAATTGATGCGAGAAGGCAGGCTTTGATCGGCCTTCTTCACCAGCTTCTTGGTGAGATACGCGGCACCAATTCAAAAGCTGAACGGCTGGTTCACGGCCAGTTCAATCTGAGTGCCGCAGAAGGCAAAGCGAAAGCCGCAGAGAGCCGTTAAGATGATGGAAACCGGTAAGAGAGTCGAGAACCTCATAAAGCAAGGGCGAATGACCCTTGATCGGTATGTCGTCAAAAATCTGGAAAAGATGGACCAGGAAAGGAAAAGAAGAAAAGAAGAAAAGAAAGAACAGAACGTGGAACCACAATTGTCTGTAAAGATAATGGAGGAAAACGCCAGGCAACTAAAAGACACGTTGAAAGAAGAAAGAAGAAAGATTGAGGAATTTCGGAGATAGTAAAAACAAGAAGAAGAACAAGAGAGAATAATGGATGAACGAAGGCAGAAGTTTCATTATGAAGAAGCAGGTAGCGAGCTGGCATCCATTCTACAGTCTATCATGGTCTACCTTGTCCATCTTCAGAAGAAGATTGATAGCAGTACTGCCTCAATGAAGACAGTGACCAGACTCTTGAAAGGGAAGGATAAGGTAGGAATTGAGGAGGAGACCAGGGGGGAGGTAGTCGAGAAGGAACCTCAAGAAAAACTAACGAAGGATGCAATGCGGAAAGTGACTCCAGAAACATCCGAAACCTCCAAAACTTAGGAAGCGGCAGAAAAGAAGAAAGAACCCGCCAAAGAAGGAGAACCGGCCAAAGAAGTAGAAAAGCCGAAGAGGAAGGAAAAAGTAAAGATGAAGTTGTCGTTTACGTATAATAATAAGAAAGATGAAAACGTATTGTTATGGATTGAGGAAATCCAGACTTATTGTGGGACCGCACTTGTCGGGTCTGAAAGTTAGGTGGCCCTCTCCACATCATGTCTGGGAGGAGTGGCCAAAGAGTGGGTATTGTCCGAAGCTAACGCCGTTGGCTTCGAGGATATTGGTGAGTGGGCTAAGACCCTTAACCTCAAGCAATTTCTCCAGAAGATAAAGGAGAGATTCTTAGATAAGACGACGGCCGACAAGGCCTTTGATGAACTCACCACGATAGGCCGGAAATGTTGGACTTCTGTTGATGCTTTGTCGTGTAAAGTGGACCGTCTTTTGCAAGTACCTAGGTTGGACAACCAGGTCCTGAATATCTATTCACGTGCTCTACCTGAACCCATTCGCAGACAACTCGTAGAAAAGGACAAGTCCAGGAATTAGAATTATCGACAATTTTGCGATTTCGCTCTCCAACGGGAGCAGATGCGCACAGGTAAAGGGGTCGTATGCTTCGGTGGTAAAGTCAGGACCGGTTGGTGGGTATGGTAAGCGCGTCCTTCGGCGACAAAAGCGCCAGGACCACATGCTGCTTGTTCTTTATGATGACATTGTAGAGAAGTTACCCCTCGACGAGTCTGAGGGAGGAGGAGGTAATGGCGAAAGTGAGTCTAGGAAAGGTGACATCACTGTTGTAATGGCCAACAAGGGAGGCCAAAGTCAATGGAAGAAGAAGAGGCCACACTCGTTTTTTTAACATCCCAGCATTGCGTACGGGAAGCCGTGGGAAAAGATGGGAATGATACGTGAGGAATGGTTGTCCAAGATGGATAACCGCCAGTGCCTCAACTGTGGTACTGTGGGTCATATGATAGCATGGTGCCCGTTGATTCGAAACCCGAAAGCGAGTAGCCAGTAGGAGTAGCATCTGCTCCTACCGAGTCGAAGGGTTTAAACAAAGATAAAGGTAAGGCGCCAACAACCCCTTTTAATCACTCGACTCTTAAGGTAGAGGATGACTGTTCTTCAACCCATCGTCCAGAGCACCTTGACACTGTTCTTTGCTTTGTCTCACTGGTTGAATCCCTTGGCGAACTCGGCAATGAACTCATAGTGGGCTAAGAAAGTTTGATGGTGAGTTAATATAGCGGATATTGAGATTGCACACATGCGAGTAGGTGCACTGTTAGATCCAGGATCGACACGGTTTTGCATCTCAGAGAAGGCAATTTGCAAATTGCATCTGGGAATGACGGTAAAGGATTTACCTCGACCTATCATGTCTATGTTGGTTGACAAGAGCACGATCACTGTCTTTGAATACGTCGATCGTGTGAATGTTACTTCAGGATTAAGGAAGGAAATAAGACTCTGCACGAAGTATCTTTCCTAATCGAAAAGAAATGGTCGTTTGACATGATTTTGGGAATGAATTGGCATGAGGAAGCGGACCCAGAGGTAAGGTTCAAAGAAAAAATTGTCAAACTGAAGGACGAGACATCTGTGCTTTGCGAAATAAAGTTATATCATAGGTCTGGGTTTGACTCAACCTTGTGTTTTTGTTGTATGAGTTATTCAACCTTTAGGTCGATGGTCTATAAGGATGTAATGATGGTACTCGTTAAAGGAGTAGGTGAGTGTTCCTCATCCTATCCTTCTTCTATTGAAAAACTTCTTGATGGATATAAGGACTTGCAAATTGAGCCGACGGGAATCATTAAGCGTGCTTTAAAGCACACGATTGAGATTATTCCCAGAAGCAAGATTCCCAAGGGTCCCATCTATCGAATGTCTCCTAGGGAACTTGAGGATCTGCATAAGCAACTGCAATAACTTACTTACAAAGGATGGATTCGCCCTAGCTCATCTCCTTATGGAACCCCTGTCTTATTCGTGCCCAAAAAGGAAGGTGAACGTCGAATATGCATTGACTATCAAGGGCTGAACTCCGTCACTGTGAAAAACGTGGAACCACTTTTGCGCATTGACGACCTATTGGATCAGTTGCAATGTTGCAGGTACTTCAGTAAGATTGATCTCAAGTCAGGGTACCACCAAATCGAGGTGGCTCCTGAAGATCAACATACGACGACTTTTCAAACCAGGTATGGTCACTACGAGTGTGTGGTTATGCCTTTGGGTTTGACTAATGGCTTGATCAGTTCGTAGTAGTCTATCTCAATGACACTCTAGTGTATAGTAAGACACTAGAAGACCACAAGAAACACCTATGAATGGTTTCGCAGAAGTTGTGCGAGGGCGACTTTAAATTGAACCCAAAAAAGTTTTGTACTTAGGGCATATAGTGAAAGAGGAAGGACTAAGGCCCGAGGAAAAGAAGATTACAACAATTCGGGACTGATCCAAACCTAAGACCATAACTGAGTTAAGATATTTTTGAGGACTTGCTAGTTATTATAGGAAGTTCGTCAGAAACTTCCTTTGATAGTTGCTCCTATGAGAAAACTTCAGAGAATTTGGTTATGGGACAAAGGCTGTGAGTCGTTATTTAGAAAGTTCTGACTCACTACCTTGTCTTAAAAATTGTTGATCCTTCTCCTCCCTTGATTGTCACAACTGACGCAAGTCAGTATGGGATTGGAGTTATGCTATAGCAAGACGACGGAAAAGGATATAAACCTATAAGAGTTTATGTCCATGAGGCTTCCGTTAGAGAAAGTGGCACCTATGAAAGGGATTGTATGCCTTAGTTGTTGCACTGGACACTTGGAAGCACTACTTGTTATGGAGGCATTTCACTGTCTATTCAGATCACTCTACTATGAAATGGATAAAGACTCAGCCTAAACTTTCTGATAAGTTAGTGAGATGGTCCGCATTCATTGATACCTTTGATTTTGAATTGAAAACTATCAAAGGAAAGTCTAATGTGGTTGCGGATGCTTTGTCCAGGCGCGCCGACGTCTTTCGAACCAATGTCTCCTACCTCGCTATCGGGAATGAACTGAAGGAACAAGTTCGGAAAGGTTATGAGAGTGATCCTATTTGGAATCCCATCATTGCGACCGTGCGAAAGAACCATGTCTTTCGTACCATTGTCTCCTACCTCGATATCGGGAATGAATTGAAGGAACAAATCCGGAAGGGTTATGAGAGTGATCCTATCATTGGGACCCTCTGAAAGAACCATGAACTATTCTCAGAATATTGAATGATTGATGACTTTCTCTTCTACCTAGATAAAACCAAAGAAAGACACTATGTATGCCTCATCAAGAACAAATCAAGAGTCTAATCATTAGGGAATGTCATGATGTTGAGGGTCACTTTGGTTTCAAGAAGACGTATGCCGGCGTTCGAGAACGCTTTAAATGGAAAGGAATGAAAGAGGATGTACTAGTGTATGTGCAGACTTGTCTCGAGGAACAAGCCTTCACATGAGAATCCGATGGGATTGTTGAGACCACTGCCTATTCTAAGAGAGCCAGGTGAGTCTTATCTCCATAGACTTTATGGGTCTCACTATGTTCATTCCTTTGCCTGCTGAAGCTAGAACAAAACTGGTAATCCAGAAGTTCTAGATGCGATGGGTCTTTGAGTATGGATTCCTGAAAACCATTGTCTTTGACAGGGATGTTCGGTTCAATGGCAAAAGTTGATGGAAGTCTATGGCACCAGGTTGACCATATCGTCAGGTAGGCATCCTGAAACAAATGGCCAAACTGAAATCGTCTATGCCAACAACTTTTGTGCATGTATGTCCGACCCGATTAAATAGATTGGGATGAGAACGTACCAAAGATTGCTAGTGCTTATAACAACAGTATACATACTGTTACAAAAAGAACGCTGAATGCACTGCATAAAGGTTGGAAGCTTGGACGTCCTATTGATGCTCTAACTCGGGACCAGATTCAGAGGTTACCCCCAGGAACCCGTGAATTTCAGGTTTTGTATGAAGATGTTAAAAAGTTAAAAGAAAATATACAGAAAGCCCAACTTCAAATGATTGAGCAGGCCGACAAACATCTTCGGCCATCACAGTTTCAAGAATGAGATATGGTTTGGGAAAAGTCTAAAGAATTTGCCTTGGAAGAAAACGTGTCTTAAAAGCTGCTGCCTGTCTACTATGGTCCCTGGGAAGTTCTCAAGGTGCAGATGGACCTTCCTATAGAATAGATGTTCCCCCAAACCTAAGGACCTATCCTGGCTTCCTTGCGTCTAAACTGCTACCGTATGTAGAAGGAGATAACTTTCCTAACAGGTCAATTATGTTTCCACCCTCCATGAATGGAGGTTATGAAGTTGAGAAGATTATGGAACATGGCAACGTTTCTACGGGTGGCAGAGGAAGACCACAGAAGCAGTATAAGGTACAGTTCAAGTCTCAACCTCCGCCTGAAGCCAGATGGTTTAGTAAGAAAGAACTCTTACCTACTGCTCCTAACATTGTTGCTGCATACGAACGTGGGTTGAAAGGAAATTGATGTCTTTTCTGCGATGGAACTCGAAAATTGGGCCGGCAGGAATGCAATAACCCATGCAGTATGCCCCGGGGAATGTCTGAGGGCTCTGCCAGGGCGCGTCCAGACCCAGGCCGAAGGGGGAAAAGAGCCCTACGTAGAGATTCAGGGCCTGAACGAGTAACAGTTGACTAAAGTCAACTGTCGGATGCCCAACAGTCAAAGTCAAAGTGTACCCAGCCCAGGCCACCAGTCAGACACACACACTTGTTTGTATGCAGGTACCCAGACAGCATCAGGACCAAAGGGAAGTCTGTAACTGCATGCAATCCAGGCCCTCGGCTGTGAGTCAATCTGTACGACTGTGGGTGGGGGACCTGAGACCAGACAGCCTTGTCAAATGCTACAGAAGGCTTGGTCTCCAGGTGGTCAACATTCAGTCTTGCTATGCTGCCTCGACGCTGGCTGTGCGCTAGCACTGTGGAGGACGACGCGGGACTGTGGTGGCATGCTGGCACCTTCTAATCTGTGCACCAGGCAGTGCTGATGTGGTGCATGCCACTTGTCTACGTTGCTTTGCTGATGTGGTGCTGCCACCTGTCTTCTTTGTTGGTGTGGCGCATGCCACCTGTCTCTACTGCTGACGTGGCATTGGCCATGCTGACTACATGAGGTGACTGGTTGCGAGAAGCAGGGAGATCGGGGTCTGTGGACGATTGGGATATGGTACTCACCTGAGGTTGATGTCGACACCGTGGACTGCTGTTGTCTTCATTGGCTCCATGAGTTGATAGCTCCATGTGGCACTCCTGTGTGATCAGGACTTATCAGACTTGTTACTGTATATTGGTTGTTGACGTGGAGGCGAGGGGAAGCCCGGAGGAGTGGGAATGGTTGGGCTACTTCTGTGTGGTCTGTAATGACCCGCCAAAAACACAGACTGAGAACACTGCTGATTTCTGGGATTTGCCACTGGAATGAATGCTTTGCTGTGATTCCCGCATTCTACTGTGGTTTCCAAGTCTGTGTGTGTGTGTGTGTGCCTGCTGGTTTGCATGCCTGTCTGAGTGCTTGTCGGTTGAGTGTGTGTGTGACCCGCAAGGGTACTTGTTGGTTGCAAGGCCCCGCAGGGCCGGTGCTTACCTGTGGCCGTGACTTTGAGGGTTGCAGCGGGGCAAAACACTCGAGTAGTGGGGGTAGGCCCGCGACACTTAGAGCAGAGGGGAAAAACACTCAAGTAGCAGGTAGGCCGGTACCACTGAAGTAGTGGTGGAAGTGTCGGGTACTGGAGGCCGTGCAGAAGAAGACAAAAAGTTAGCATTTTTAGAGGCGAAGTAGCGGTAGGCTAGAGGTAGGCCGGTACCAGTCCAAGTAGCCCGGGTCTAGGGCCTGTCCGGAGGTTAGCAGAGCCTGCAATGATGTTTCCCTCCGAAAGGGAGGAGGTACCGGTTGCTGGGAGGCCGCTCGGCCTAGGAAGTCACCGCCCAGGGGGCCAGTAGGCCGCTATATCTTTCGGAGGAGCAAGTAGCTCCTCCTCATTTGCGGTATGCAAGGATTGGCGACATGCTGCTGGAGCACAGCGCTGCTTGGAGGTGAAGGGCAGCTGGCGCTCAGCCTGGCTATGGCGAGCAGCCCAGCTTAAGGAGGAGGAAGAAGGGGGGCTAAGGAGGAGAGTGGCGAGGCACCTACCTGGCTATGGTGGACACCGTCTTCATCACCTTGTTGGGCGCTGCATCTGGAAGGCCCCAGTTGGGGTAGTGCCGCACCAAGGAAGCTCGAGGCAGAGTCAGGCATGACGGGCCGGCCAGCAGCGGCATAGCTGCTTTGGGTTGTCCTTTGGACAGGAGCGCAGCACCATAGCTGCTTTGGGTTGTCCTTTGGACAGGAGGGCAGGACCCTCCGCCATAGCCTGCGCATGTGAGAGGAGGCTGAAGGAGGGAAGCCATAGCTATGGTGGACTTGTTGTTGTTGTTGTTGTTGAGTCAGCAGTAAGAGGGAACTTCGGATATTGATTCTGGTTCATCCACTCATTGTTATTATTATTATTGGGAGAAGAATAAGATTGGCGAAGTGAAGGAGGAGGAGGAAGGTGGAGAGAGAAGGGGGAATTGTCATTGGTCTTGCTGGTGTACATCTTCTTCTTCTTCTTCTCCTTCTTCTTCTTTCTCTCTCCTCTGGTCTCTATCTCTTTGCAAGTGCTTTCATTTCTTTCGCAATTGGGTGGCATTGTCTTTCATTGTGAATTTGCACTTTGGGAATGACCAGGATCGTAACAGGTCGTTGATTCTCTCTTTCACCCTCTTCCTTGTCTATCCTCCCTCCACTCTCTTCTGCTATTGGTAACGAGTTACTATATCAGATATCACTTCACGTTAACTGGAGTCTTTGTGCAGATCTGAGACTACTTGTACTTCGACGTCTGATGAGGATCTTCCAGTATGGGGTTCATTACATGAGCCTCTTTTGTACAAGGCGGGCTCCTTCTGCGCACCAAGCTTTGCCAAAATGCCAGCGTGGCGTTTTTGGCACTGTCAGTCATTTTGGTTTGGTTGCTGCGAGCTTCTTAATTTTTGGGGGGAGCCTCTCATCGTCCTCAAGTTGCCTGGGGTTGTGTACTGTGCGTAGACTGTTTTTGAGTCGTTTCTTATGCTGGAGTTTTTTCTGTGCCAACAAGTCCATTGAAGTTTTAACTGGCATTTTGGATTTGTTTGTGGCTTTGAATTTCGAGGACAATTTCTATTTTGCTTTCAATTTCGAGGACAGTACTATTTTTATCTCTGATGTCCACTGCGAAAGGTGTGTTGGTTCTAGTCCCTGATTAGAAGGGGGCTGTGGGTGGGTGGTGGTGGACATAAATTCATGCCCCTGAGACACATCGACGAATGTGCAGAGGGGGTTGTGGAAGATGCTCCATAAATGATAACCTGATGTGAGCCTGCGTAGTATCTGTTGTCACTGTTTTTGTTGTTTTCGGGAAACAAAGAGGATTGTGTTTTCTGGGAAAGGACGGATTCTGTTGTCCCCCAATGTGACTAGCGAGACAACTCTTTTGAAGCGACTCTGGGAGGGTGATTTGTATGTCAAGCGGAGAGATCCCTTAATCAGGTGTGTCCCTTGCCTGCCTGAACAAATTCGACTGCACAACTTGTGCATTGGAAAATACATGTACACTGTGTATATGTGTGTGTGTGTGTGTGTGTTTGTGTGTGTGTGTGTGTGTTTGTGTGTGTGTGTGTGTGTGTGTGTGTTATGATGCTGAAAGCTGTGGATGGTTGTGGGCAAGTTCAGCCAAGCCGTGCTGTTCATGGATGTTTCCCATTCGAGGGAAATTGGGGCAAGTTCTGGGTGATCGTTATTTCTTACCGGATACTGTCAACAACTGTGAAATACTCGTGTGTTCAAAGTTTCCGAGTGAATGGGAAGTTGGGTGTTTCTGTTACGGAGTGCTGTCAAAGTCTTCTCTCTGGAGCAGGGTTTATGACCTTGCTTGCGTATCGTGTATTTATTGACTGCAGTGTAAGGCACGTGTTTGTTCTTCAGTGGTAAAGACTTCAGCGACAGAAGTCAATCTTGGAGACTGCAACATTGGATCGTTCAAGACTGCTTCTGTGGAGATCCTAAATCTTTCAGATCTTCCTGCTTTAATCAGTGCTCACGTCAGCTCGACAGTTCTGAGTTTCCAAAGCAAGGCAGACCATGTCCTTATTCCACCTCGACAGTCTCACACACTGGCAATGGCACTGGCACCCATGCGTGTCAATCCACGGTATAGAAAGCAGGTTCAGGTGGAGAATCTCTACAACAAGCGCAATTGCCAGGTGTTTGAAGTGCATGCCAACAACATGGATCGTCATCATGTCTTGCTACACTCGCTCTACTACAAGCTTGTCACACCGTCGCTCTCCAACGTCTTGAATTTTGACAAGTGAGAATCATTCCTCCTTTTCAATGTCATTCGTGAATTCTTATGGATTGCTTTGGAAGTTGTTGAAGCTCGTGCTCTCTTGGACCTTTCTTTGACACCTTTAGAAACATCACTGCTTGAATCACAGGGTTGTCATGCGGGTAACCCCGGGGCGCAAGCCGGGGTAGGGGTCTCACCCCCTGGGCCCCCACAGCGGGGATCCCTGACCCCTGCCCCTGCCCCCATCGCCACTGGGGGTGCCCACCCCCGGACCCCTGCACCCCTGCCGGGGCCCCGGGGCCAGGGCTCGACAATCCTGCTAGGGACCTCTTCACCTACAAGTTTTTCATCTGTGTGCTGAATATATGTGGATGGGTTTGGAGTCTACTACAGTTTTGTCTTCGCAACTCAACCTTGGCCACCATCTCCAGTTCTCCACATGTCAGTGCCTGCACGCCCCTGTCATCCAATGTCGGTGCCGACCCTCGAAATCACCACCACATGTCAGCGCCCGCTGTCGCTTTCGTAACATCCAAGCCGCCGCCCGTTCACACAACTCTGCCTCGGTCACACATCTGAATGAACTCGCCGATACCCATTCACGGGCATGACCGGGCTTTCACATTCGTGCCCATGACGTGGAGCAGTAGAGGTGAAGTTACATGCCTATTAGTAGATTGGTTGCTATGTCCGGATACACTGGGCGAGAAGACCCTGGGATATGTGCAAAACAATAGTTTTGGGTGTCAGGAGGCAGGGATCAGAAATGCCAGGAATCTTGGATAGTCCTTGGTTGAAAAAGTCATTAATGCTGATTGAACAAGGCGATCCCTTCCTTTGGGGCTAGTGACGGCACCTGGGGAAAACAGGCCGTCTTTCGTTGATCAGGCTGTGTGAAGTGATAGGGCATGACAAGGGGATTCAGGTAACCATTTAGATCTTTATTCTGTATTTTTTAAGGCTATGAAGTCCACCCGAGCAAGCAGCCCAGGCTGGGTGGGAGAGGTGTTGTCCACCCAGCCGATCGAGGCGTGCCAGTTGAGAGTCGAGAACACCTTTTAAGTTTTAACTTGGAAGCACTTTTTTTATTTTTCAGAGAGGGGGGGGGGGGGGCCCACCGAAAAAGAAAATGGCGAACACAAGGGGTGGAGCACAGGGATGGATGGGGGAGAGTTGCTGGCAGCACGGGGAAGGGAGCACTGCAAAGAGAGGGGACATTGTGGAAACAAGGGGGATGGCAAGAACAGTGAGGAGATGGCAGAAACAAGGGGGCGGAGCGCTGGAAAGATGGGGCAGGTGGTGGGAACAGGGGGATGGCTGAAATAGGAACAGACAAGTGAGGAGGGGGAGAGAGGGGGAGCGATGGTGGAGAAAGGGGAGGAGCTCTGTGATGGGGAAATGGCGAAGGGAAGAAGATGGAGAGATGAAGAAGAAGGAAGAAAGGAGTAAAAGGAAGAAGGATAAAGAAGAGGAGGAGGAAGAAAGGAGAAAGGAGAACAAAGAAGATGTACTGGTCAGGGACAGGTGATGGGCAACAAGGGGCAAACACAATGGATGGAGGGCAATGTTGACAGACCGGTATGACAGCTGCGGTGGACGCAATGCACAGGTGGCGATGGCGATGCTTCTGACGGCGATGGGACATTGCGCGATGATGGACATACGTGCCAATCACGAAAAACTGAGCTTGAACTGGGTTACCCCTAGCTGCAAATGCTGAAGGGATGGGAAATGACATTACTGGCCCAGAAAATAGTTGTTGGCTTTTACTAGGGGCTCTGGCCACCGCTTTGTTTTTTTTTTTCAGAGGGTGCTGGGCATGCCTGGAGGCTGGGCTGGGTGGACCTGGGGGGTTCAGACCACTGGATCGTAATGTAGGCAGTTCTCAACTACATTGTCTTTCACAACATCTTCGGCGGTATGGCAAAATCATTGATCAAAGAAAGGTCCCTCGATGCTCGGCACAATCTCAGGGCCGACAAGGGAAAAGTTTCAGAAGAAGCGGAATTGAAAAGGCGTTATAAATGGACTTGTTTGGGTAGAAGAGGAACCCGTTTTAGAGTTTCTGGCTCTCTCTTTCTTGTTCTTTGCTTGTGAAAGCCAACCGCCTTCCCCACGGTCTTCTTTCGACCTGGAGGAGGCTAATCAGCAATTGGCCAATGGGCACTGATGGGTCAATCCGCCAGCTGTTCTGCATCTAGCAGCCAGGGGGGTGTGGACCATCAACGGTGCAACTTCTGTGTTGATACCGATGTTGTTGGATTCTTTGTTTGAAAGTGTGTGATCAAATTCTCTGGAGTTGGTGAGAGTTGTGTTCAGCAATGTGCTAAATTGCAGTTTTGCCGCAGTGCTGTGCAGCCTAGCTTGACTGCAAGACGCAAAATCTGCAGTCACAGCCAAGTAGTTATTTCATTGCTATGGTGGTGACCTCCATTGTAATGGTTGAGAAGTTGAAAATTTGCTTCTGACTGTTGTTTACAATGGACTTCGTTAAAGTCTGACATGTCTCTGAGGAGGGGACGACCCTGATGATTGAATTACATACAACCAGAATGGTGAATTTGCGGCTTGAAGTTTGCCATGTCTGATTGAACAGAATTCAATTCTTCAAGTACACACTGGCAAAGATTATGGTCTGTAAGCTATACTGTGCCAAGCAGTTTTCTTCTTTCTGAATTCCCTCATAGCTGAATAGGTCCATGGATTATGCGGATGATGCCAGGGATTATGCCAACTTGGATTCTCGGCCACATCCATATAGGTAGAGCCAGTGTTCCACCACGTAAGACCAGTCATGTGCTGGTAAAGGTCTTCTGGACAAAAGGAAAACTCCTCCAGGTTCTGAACGGTTGTCCCAGTGCATTTGCTGCCTTGTTGGAAGAACATTCTTTGTGAATCGCCTGCCTGTTGTGAAGTACAATGTATGTGAACTAGCTGCCTGTTAGTGAAACACAACTGACCGTCCGCTGTGAAGAGAGTTGTGAGATCTTCTCTATATCTGCCAGTCTTTGAGAAATACATGAGAGTATGCTGTAGAACATCCCCCCCCTCCTCACCCCCTGCCCTCCCTCTTTCTGTGTGTGTGTGTGTTTGTTGGTGCATTGGATTGCAGTGTTATAGTCAACAATCCAACGGCGAGGACGCTTAAGATTTGTAACATTACGAAAGACAAGCTGGTTTTAGGGTTCAACACCTCTCTGCCACAGGAGATGAACATCTATGAGCTGCGACAAAGAGAGAGTGAAGATGACAGGGCTGTGGAATATGATGATCCTTGGAGTTTGGACAATTATGGCAGTGCTGATGATCGCCGTAGAAGGTATGTTGGGTCCATGCAATATTCAGCTGGTTGTTTGTACTTTGTCATTATCACCTGTAGTTCAGGCCCACAGTGGAGTAAAGATATCTATCTTATGATTCCGTGTATAAATTTCATTATCCTATTCCATGCATAAATTTCTTGCTAGCATCCAAAGCAACAGCTATGTTTCCTATAGCAAGACCAAGCCTACAACTTTTGGAAATGGTTTGATGCGGAACTAACATTTAGACATTGTGGAAAGAAAACAAGACGTCTCTGAGATCCCTGCTGAAGTTGTGGAAGCCCATTGAGTTCTGCCAGCAGTTCAGGGCATCGATGCTCTTTTTTTCCTGCTGCCCGAGCCTGCCCCTGAAAATGGTGCAACATACAGGTCCTCAACCGGTGGATGTTTGCTTTAATGCCTTTGTGATAATGCGATGCGACAAGATCTCAAAATAATTGGGTTCTTTGTTTGGTTGGTTTTGGTGAACTGTCATCGTGATTGGCTGCAGGAATCACACCAGCTCTGTCAATAAGGAAAAAGTTTTGGAGACGCTGGAGGAATCCCACCCTAGGTTGAATAATCCTGTTCTGGTCACATCAAGCACGTTTGATATCAGAGAAGGGCTGAAGTCTATCTCAGCTCCAAAATCGGCGACTTCTGCTGATCTAAAACAAGCCCGCATTAGGTATGGACCTCTGAGACATCTCCCGAATGCACCTGCAAGCTGGTTTTCTGGCATTTCTGCTGATTGAGAGAATTATATGGTCTTGGAGAGAGAGAGAGAGAGAGAGAGAGAGAGAGAGAGAGAGAGAGAGAGAGAGAGAGTCTTCTTTGTCTTCTGCTTCTTTCTCCTCTCTCCGCCCTCCATATCCACCTTCATCACACACATAGACACACACACACACACACACACACACACCCTCTGTGTGTGTGTGTGTGTGTGTGTGTGTGTGTGTGTGTGTGTGTGTGTGTGTGTGTGAGAGAGAGAGAGAGAGAGAGAGAGAGAGAGAGA
>BFEA01000411.1:995759-1012487 GCA_003427395.1 Chara braunii | reverse complement strand
GACTCGGTAGTGAACGGCGTAGGAGCTTGGGATGTCGAGGGGGTATCCGCAGACTGAGGGGTGGATGTAGAGATCGGAGCTGCGAAGATGGAGGAGGGGTCGGGGGGTTCGGGCTCCAATGAGATGAGCTAAACCTCGAGACAGAGTGGATCGTAACGAAGAAGATCCACTACGTTCATCGAGTAGAACGGGATGTCTTCCTGTCGTATGAAGTGACCAAACTGACGAGCAGTGAAGGCGATGTCTGGGTGGAACCCGGAGGGACGAGGGTCCTGGGAGGTAGGTTTGGAGGGGTGTCTCCCTTGGTTCCAATGAAGGGGACTCGATGGGTTTGACGACACTTCGTTTTGCGAACGAGTGTCTCAGTTGCCCATTCGGCCTCTATGCCACGGAACCGGCGAGACCAGGGAGTGCGAAGGATGAAGTCATACCGTCGAAGTATGCAGAGGAATGGTAGCGCCGAGGCGCCTGGGTACTATCCAGTGGCTGGAGGGCGAGGAGAAGTGGAGGTCGGGGACCGTTTGATCGAAGGAGCGTTGTGTCTTGTTATCTCCGAGGGTAATGGAGATAGGAGAGCAAGACCCGGAGGTAGCTAGGCGAGCTTCCTCAACCACGCGAGGGTGAATGAAGTCTCCCTGCGAGCCAGAGTCCTATAAAGCGAGGTACATCCTCGTAGATGTCCCCAGGCGAATAGGGATGATGGAGAGGGTGCGATCAGGGTCCGATAGCAGAGCGAGAAGACGACGCAGGACGTTTACGTTTCTTCTGAGTCGCTCCTGGCGAGCCTGAAGAATGCTCAAATCCAAGAGAGATGACACAACGCCATCGCGAGTCGCCAGCTCGCGCGGTACACCCTCGTAGATGTCCCCAGGCGAATAAGGATGATGGAGAGGGTGCGATCAGGGTCCGAGAGCAGAGCGAGAAGACGACGCAGGACGTTTACGTTTCTTRTGAGTCGCTCCTGGCGAGCCTGAAGAATGCTCAAATCCAAGAGAGATGACACAACGCCATCGCAAGTCGCCAACTCGACACTACGACGAGTTGTGCGAATGGCGAGACGCGTTGGAAGTCTTGGAGGGGAAGGACTAGATGCGGTGGTCTGCTGTGAGGTAGATGGTACCTTGACAGACGGTGGGACAAAGGGAACTGCGTCTGTCCTGTCCCGAGCGTCCTCTGGTGGGGTAGCCAAAGGGGCAAACCACGAGTAGGTAGTTGGGAAGCTGGCTATGTGCAAGGCCTCAACGATACACTGCACCGTGGCTAGCTGGGTGGGGCTGGTAGGGCGGGGCCGGAGGGGGGGGACTGAGATCGGCGCTGACAAGAGATATGAGCATATTGTGTCGATCGAGGGCAGCATGGTATGGACATTGTGAGGTGTGTCCATCCTGGCGGCAATGAAGGCAGCCGCGACGGGCTTCCAGGGCGGCGCGCTCCTTAGGAGATAGAGCTCCGCGAGGACGAACAAAACCTTGCAGGAGGTCTATCTGAGGAACCGTGATCGTGCGGGCGCCAGACTATGCAAACGGACTACGCGCACGACCCATGGTGGACATGGCCATCTGCAGGCGCTCAGCCATCGGGACAGTGTCGTCGTCCAAGTGATACTGGATGACGTCTTGGAGCTCGATGTCCTTTGGGGCGTCCCCAACGGTAGGGTCAAGCTCGGTCGCAGCGTCCTCGCCGTACTCTAGAGAACTGTAGCGCCGAGAGAATGACGCTCCAGGTCGAGCTGGTCGGTGAAAGCGACCGGCGAAGGAGGATTGACCGCGCGTGGTGCCGCGTGACTGGATGACGACGGCGGTGGATCGTGAAGAAGATGGGGCGTCGGAGAAGCAACTCCACATCTTCTGGTATTGTCGAGCAGCCTCGTAGGCTTGCTCTGAGGAAGCGAAGCTCTGTCGCCAGAGTTCGATGTGGTAGTCAGTCGGAAGACCGACTACGAACCTATTGGTCAAAAGGACCTTAGGTAGAAGTGCCTCGTCGCAAATGAGGCGAGCGTTGTGAAACACTCTTATGTGACGGTCAAGATCGGTTGGTGCGGAGGACCCGCGCCATTGCGTTCAGGTGACCCGATGTAAGGCGTTTGGTCGCGTCGTGGAGAGTGTCGTAGCGGTCATGGAGGAACGCGGTGAAATCCGCGAGAGTAGGAGCCTCACCTGCACGAGTACGATGGGAATAATAGTTCTTCGATGCGGAGAACGCTCTACCTCGCAATTTAGTTGCGAGCGTGGAGCACCACAATTGACGAGTGAGTCTGACACCTGTCCGGTGCTGGTTCTTTGTTTGTATAAATAAGAACTAACGGTTCCATCGTTATGAGCCAGTTTTTCTATAAGCGCTCACGCGCTTATGGGGCATAGTTAGAGTCAGCGCACGTGTGGCAGTCTGCAACCAGTGCGACACACGCATGGTGCCATTGCAGCCGGGTATGTCCGTTTGAGGCACAAGGGTGGGACCGTTGTGCTGACAGCGAGGGGAGAGAGGTTGATGGGCCTGCACGGCGGCGGCAAATGTCGAGGCTGGTGCATAGGTAGAAGTGGTAGCAACCTGAGAGTCGGGGCTGCTGGTGGAAGGTCCAACAGACGTGGAGGCAACGATTGCAGCCAACTGTGACAGAGTAGCGAGGTTGGAGGGTAGAGGGGGGGGAGGCGGTCAAGGGAAACGAGCCGGCAGGACAGAGGTGGGACGGGCAGTATAAGAAGAAGAAGGGTGAGCAACCTGTGAAGGGTGAGGTTGTCTCAAGGAGAGAATCTCCGCCTGGAGTTGCGCCACTGTGTGCTATAGGGTAGCCACTCGCTGGGTGCTCGGGGTCGGAGGTGCAGGAGGCGGAGAGAGTACCCTAGCGGGAGGAGGGAGAACTCTGGGCCGTAGTGCCGCGCCCGGTGCATGAAGCTGGGAAGCAACACCGGGGTGGGTAGATGAAACTGTCTGGCCAGATATCAGTATCTAGGCGACAACACATGCGGCAGTGGCCGAAGCGGCAGGGGCGGCGGGGGCCAATGGATGTGCCGCAACAAACAATACGGTCTGAGAAGCAGCAGCACTCACCAATGCGGAGGGGGAGTGTTGGGCATGGCCCGCGGAGGAGGTCGAACCACCACGTCTCCGTCCCTGGAGTCGTGGAGAGCCTGACTCCGAGCCGGTAGTGGATGGGGTTTGGGAGCAGTGGGGAGTGCGATGAGGAGAACCCTTGAGGCAGTGAACTTCAAGGGCGAGCGCATTGACTTGCCTCTCCAAGGGTGCAAGCGCATTGAGTCGCGCTTGCAGAGGTGCAAGGAGAGACGTAAGAACAACGCGAAGGTCCGTGGGGTCCACAAAGTGATGACCATAGACCGTTGGGTGGGTGGGCGCCTGAGAGACGGAGGGCGCCACGACGATCTCCTCAGCTATAGTCCCACCCGTGGGTAGGGACCACATGGGGGTAGACATGGCGGGAGGTGGAGAAAAAGGTGGGGAAGGAGATGGGTTATGGCGTGGGGGTAGGGGACCACCGGTGAGAGGGAGGGGACCACGGGAGCAGAGTGGGTGATCGTGAGTCGGCTCACTTCGTGACCAGCGGGTCGCGCGTGAGATGGTGACGCGAATCCGCTCGAAGGGAGAGGAGCCGTTCGGGTCAAGGGTGCCCGACCGGGGAGGACGGGGGGGTAGGGGGGGGTTAGGAGAACCCTAAACCCTAGAAAAGCCCTAAGAAAACCCTAACCGGTGTTTAGGTGGTTAGGGTAGGGTAGCGATGACCTAATCAAGAAAATAGGATAGTAACCATGGAGGGGAGGGGGGGAGAAAATAAAATAAACAGTGAAATTTTGAGATAAAAAATAAAAAAAAATAAATAATAAAAATAATTAAAGAAACAAATAAACAAAATGTGAAGAGAAAACTAATATTTATTTTTTTGGAATTTTCGGCAGCATTTCCCTACCCCCCAAGGGGTCAAGAATGTGCGAAGAGGAAGGAGAGACCAACATGAGCACACTAAAGTTCAAAATGCTGCAAACTATAAATTTCAAAAAATTAAATAAAGAAATAATAAATAAATAATAAATAAGTTAGGCTACCAGCCGGGCCGCCCGTGTCCCGGGTGGCCAACCCGTGCAAGGACCAGAGAAGGTCCCAGCCAAAAAAAAAAAAAAAGGAACTCGAAAAAATCCCAAAAAAAACTATGTTATGCAGAAAAATAAAGTGGCCAACCCGTGCAAGGACCAGAGAGGGTCCCAGTCAAAAAAAAAAAAAAAAGGAACTCGAAAAAATCCCCAAAAAAACTATATTATGCAGAAAAATAAATCAGAAAATGAGAAAAGAAGGTGGGGAATAAGATAATTTGAATTTTTGGAAAAAGGAGGAAATATAAATCCAAACAAAGATAGAGAGAAGAAAAACAGAAAAATTTTGAAGTTGGGTGGGAAGAGAATGAAAAAGTGAAGGAGAAAAGAGAGAAATAGGTGAGAGAGAAAAAAAGTGAAGGGGGAGATGGGGAAAGTGATGAGGTTGTAGTTAGAGAAGGGGGTAGAGGAGGGTGGGAGAATGGGAGAGAGAGGGATGGGAAAGGTGAGGAGGGGTAGGAAAGATTAGTAGAAGATGGTGAGTGGAGAGGGGAGGAGAGAGAGGTGGCACATCACCTCTTCAACACCAGCGTGCCGCACTACTAAGCCATAGACACACTGTGGCCAGTGCGTTACAGTGGTGGCTACGCACGCGCATGGCCAGCAGTGGCCCTGGTTCAAACCCTGGCAGCAACATGCATCCCGTATCTTGATAAAGATAATCCACAAGCGGGGCGGGGCGGGCAGTGGGGGCACGTGGCGTGTGCGTGTGTGGCGGCCTTGGCCTTGGTGCTTACTCGCACGGGTCGTGCTACCTCTCTCGCTTTTCTGCCACGTGTTACCGCCTTCTCGATCCATCGCCGCTGCATCTTTTCGCCCGCTGTTTTCCACGAAAAAGCCTGAAAAACACCTCAAAAACCTTTGTCGGGTTTCAACAGTGGGGCCTAGGGTGGGTGGGGGAGGGGAACGTTCCCCCTCTGATACCAGTGTGACGGACCCGCCGGGATGGCGGTCCGTCAGGCACGCACGTACTCCAAAAGTGCAGAATGAAGAATGATCCGAAAAACAGACAACAACTGGGGTATACCCCCAGCGGACTGACTGGACTGGATTGGACAGGCCTGGTATTGACAGTGGTATCGGGCAGGACTGGACTGGACTGAAACAGTACACGGCCTGTGGGGTCAGGCCACGACCTGGTCCCACAGGCCAAACTGGCAAATAGCCGAATAGGCAGGCAGATAGAGGCCCGCTGCACTCATGTACTCAATCGGATTAAGGCTTCCGTTAGTGGCCACAACGAATGGCCTCTTCGCATTAAGGACCATGAGAATCTCATGATGTGCGAGGGCATACTTCAATCTTTTGAAAGGAGCCTCACATGTGTCTGTCCATTCCTATGGTGTGTCAAGGCGGGTTAGATCAATCAAAGAGGAGGCTACCGTACCACAATTCTTCACAAAATTTTGGTAGTAGCCACACATCCCTAAGAATGACCTGACCTCGATCACAGATTGGTGTCGTTGCGAGTCACATATGCGAGCCGCCTTCGCATCTTCGAGCCTAATCCCTTCTGCAAATATCTCATGACCCAAGTACAAGATCCTAGTGCGATTGATTGATCTTATACATGTGTTCTCGCAGGAGTGAAAGTGCAGTTTTCGCATGCTGGGCATGCTCCTCGATGGTTCTACTGCAGATAAGTACATCGGCGAGGTGCATGACGATGAACTTGTCCAAGTAGTCGTCATGAAATACCTATTCATGGCATGCTGGAATGTACCCGGCGCATTGCAAAGGCCAAAAGGCATCACCACAAACTCGTACAGGCCGTACCTGGTCTGCAATGCAGTGTTGTGCTGGTCCTCTCGTCTAATGGCAATCTGATGGTAGTTGGACTTTAAGTCTTATCTTTGTGATTAACATTTGTGCACCCTATCCAGTAGGTTGTCGATGCGTGGTAGAGGGTCTGTGTTCTTAACGGTGATGGCATTGAGGCCTCTATAATCAATGCACATCCTAAGTGTCCCCCCCCCTTCTTCGGGACAAATAGAACTGGTGAGCCGAAAGGGGAGGTACTAAGCCAAATCCAACCCTTCTGCGTGAGCTCTTTCAGTTGTTGACGAAGCTCGTCCAACTCGGTCGGAGCCATCCGATAGATTCTCCCTTTTGGTGTCTTGCTACTTGGGATGATCTTTATGGCATGGACAACCTCCCTGTCTACAACTCTGGAAGGCTCCTCAAACAGATCAAGGTATTTAACGACGATGGTTTCCATCTCGGGGGTGTTTTAACGGCCTCCCCTTTTTCGGAGACAAAAACTAAGTACATATCTTCCTCTTGGTTCTGTTTATAATAATTGTAGAATGCTGATGCGCACATATATCCGTAAGTGTCTATGAGACTGTTAGCCTTATACTTCTCTAGTCTGACTATCCTCCCTTTCGGTAATACATGCTTGAGCACCTTTCGGTCCCAGCCAAATTGGGGTTTCGCAACCTCAAGGTAGTATATACCTAACAGCATGTCGAAAGGCAAGTCATCACTAATGAGGAACGAAATGTTATGATTAAGTTCCCCACCTCCATAGTAGAAGGTGCATACCACATCCTTGACGCAGTCACTGACAACCGTGCGCTCTTTGTTGGCCAGGGTAGATGCTACAAATCTACCCAAGCGTTGCACCCGGTCCCCTAGGTGGATTCTCTCAATGCAGATATGACTCGTGAAGTCTCGCCTGGAGCCAATGTCTACGAAGGCACCACACTTGCAGCCACCTACTCCGACTTCCACCATGAAATGCTCCCCTATAAGACCTCTAGATAGTGCACCCAAGGCTCATGAGGGTCCCTTTTCTAAGGCTTCAGACACATCCAATGAACAAAGCGTTATTTAGTCTAGATGTGTTTGTGGGGTGACTAGCGAGTCAATAGCTTCGACCAACTCCTGAAGTGGGGAGGGTATGTCAACCACTTCAGCATGAATAGAAGCAGCTATAAGTTCTACTAGCCGGATATGTTTCCCTGACAGGTGGTCGTAGATGCACCACTTTGTGCGAGAGATCCCCCAAAACCACCTTTGGGAGGAATCTTTTAAGAGATTTTCGCATTCTTGCATTTGAACTGCTGATGACCATATTCACCGCAGTTAATGGACGCTCCTGGCGAGTACCGGTCCCTCCACACATCCTGATCCAGGCCATCCCCCACTAGTCCATCTAGCCATCTCGTTGCCGATCCCTCGAGAATCTGAGGCAGAAGTGATCACCTCTTCTTCTAGCAACGTCCTCTTCGCTCGAACCCACACTGGAACCGTTCACAACCAGGTGTCGAGTGCATAGTTGAGGCGCACCTCGGTGCACGGATTTGTGCACGCGTTGCGCACCACACCGCACAACGCACCGAAGCGCAGCGCACTGGGAAAATTAGGTCCGAAAAATAAAAAGGTAGGGGTTTTGTAATTTCTCAGGGCCCCCAACTCGGTAAAATTGTTAAGCTCACCGCACGAGTTCAGAAACCGGCAGCGCCTGGCCCAAATTTTGATTTCCGCAGGCCCTTCCCCCAGTAGTTTCAAAATGGCGAATCATGAAAATAGGGCTCATTCCAACTTTATTTTTAGGCGGGGTGTGGAAATTGACCTTCCCCCTCCCTTCTGCAAATCCCACACAGTGGGGCCAGGTCCACTACTCACCACATGCACAAAAGACATGGCATGTGGCGGTGTATGGTTCCATGTTTTAGCAGAAGAGTCCTACTACTAATGTTATATACATTGTTTTTTATTTTTTTAACTTTATATACATTTTGTGAGTGGTGGAGGGAGACCCTGAGAATCACAGGCAAAGAAAGCAAAGGAGGGAGAGAGAGGATAGCCAAGGCTCAGGCCTGGTAAGCAGGATCTCCACTTCCCCGTCCTCTGGCCCACTCTTCGACTCTGGATCATTCCAAGGTGTCACCTCCTCACTCACAAACACTTTGGAAGACGTTGCGGAATGTGTCAATCCGTCGGCGTTTCCGTGCTTCTCGTGCTTTCGATGCCAAATGTCAAAGTCCATGCTCTATAGAGTTGTTGCCCATCGTGGAGACACGAACAGGGTCTAGCTGAAGTGGTGACCCATAACTGCCGAGCTACAGCCCTGAACACAATGGAGGGAGACCCTGAGAATCACGTGGAGACACGAACAGGGTCTAGCTGAAGTGGGGACCCATAACTGCCGAGCTACAGCCCTGAACACGAACCCACAACGTATATTGGTGGTCTGCTCCCATCTCTTCCACTTATGTCGTGGCCATCCTCCTCGCTGAACCAGTGGTCCTCGATGACTCCACCTATATTGTAGGAGCCATTCGAGGTACCTGCAGGGGCCCTCGAATTGACGTGAAGGGACCCTTGGCTCTCTCTCTCTCTCTCTCTCTCTCTCTCTCTCTCTCTCTCTCTCTCCAACACCTTTTTTTTCTGTTTTTGCGCACAGGGCGCACCTCCCTCAGAGCGCGCACTGCTCACAGTGTGCGCGCTGTCATTCCAGCTCACAGCCCACTGCGCCCGGCCCGCACTGCACTGCGCATTGGTGTGCCTCAACTATGGTTGAGTGCCTCGTCTCCTGAGAAAGGAGGAGGTGGAAGGAGGTGGTTTCAATGGAGTCTTGGGGCACCAAGGTTGGTGTGGTGCCATCTCTGAGACTGGCTGCGGCAGCTGGACCTGAGGATGAAGAAGCAGCAGTCTGTGCTGTTGCTGCTGACGTACCACCTGGTGGGACACCAAACTGTGGAACGAAGGGTTCTGTCATCGCCAGCAATGGAACCGGCGATGGAAAAGCTACTCGATAGGTATGGAGTGTAGTGGTCCTCCGCTTCCCTCCATGGCAGTCAGTATCTGGTCTAGGGTTGACTTGATTTCATCCAGTCGGATGTCAAAATATTCATTGAGACCGAGAAGATTCGTCTTGATATCTTTCCTACATCATCCAGGTCCGAATCGTCTAACCCTTCTAAGGGAGCTCTATCTGCTGCTCTGCTTTCCAGTCTGGCTTTTCAATTTCTAATCTTGTCCTGTCCTCCGGTTGCATCTCTGAGTTACTTCTCTAGCTGTAAGCGGAGTAACTCCTCTCTAGTGGGTGGAGGTGGCTGGCTGTACTGCAAGCCTGCCATCTGACTGGTGGATGGTCCTGCACTGGATGAGAAGGACATAGTGAAGGTTCCTGACATCTGCGGACCTTGAGAAGTTGCTGCAGATGTAGCCATTGCTACTGTGCTAGCTGCTGCTGCCGCTAACACTTGTTCCGCAGCTGCTGCTGCGTCCCTAGCGGTCTGCAAATGTTGGCCCCTTGCTTCGGCCCAGAACCTTCTCTCGTCCCCTGGTAGCAGAACCTGAAACACTACCGGAATCCTTCGTGTATACCGCCGTGTTTGCCTCCTATCGTCAGCTGCCTATCGTCAGCTGTTCCTTCCCACTATTTGTATCGCTGCTCATCAGCTAGGCTGATCACTATCTGCATTAGCACCCTCGATGGGGCCTACCACAGCATGTCTGACCAAGTTGTAAAATATAATAAAATAAATAATTATTCGGCAAGTTAACCAGAGTACCAGTCAAGTGGTGTCAACAGCATTTACACAAGCTGAGCAAATGACTATTCGTCCTTTGATCAGCTCTCTCACAGCAGCGTCAAACAGAACTGGCTATGGTAGACTACCGTCTTCACCTGAAAATAACGCCGGGGCGTTGTGTACGAATGTAACGCCCGCCGGGCATTATATTCGCTTATAATGCCCGGGTGTTATATCCGACAAATTTGTGGCAACTTCGGTGAGGCCCCAAAATTCCGAAAAATAAAAATAAAAAAATTCTGAAAAAAGAATATGTTGTCCAGGATTGGAATGCGACCAACTTTTGGCTGGGGGTCACTTCAGAATTCCTTATAAACTTGGAAATAAAAAATAAAAACGAAAACTGAAGCCAAAATATACCACTTGGAAATGGACCCCATTCAACCCTCTTCAAAAACCATGTATACCCCCTTCCCCGCCCTTTAAAACCCATGTATACTACCTCTTCAAGCGTTCTGCCCATGGAACATTCAATATAACGCCCGGACGTTCTATTCGAAGGGGCGTTCTATTTGAAAAAAAGTGAGTAAAAACGAAAATCTCATCTTTTTAGGGTAAGTTGAATATAACGTCTGGGCGTTATTTTCGGGTGAAGATGGTAGTCTGATGCTGTCTGTTAGGTGTCAGCAGTCTGTCCACCTAACTAATCGGGTGAAGATGGAAGTCCGATGCTGTCTGTTAGGTGTCAGCAGTCTGTCCACCTAACTAATCAAAAATAAAAATAAATCAAGTGCACAAAGGGATGCAGAAACGGGAATGCTAGTGTTTGTCTACAAGCACCAATTGGAACCTTCCTCTCCTGTATCCAATGATCCTGACGTCCATCATCAAGCAGCAGTGCCTGTCGTGTGCACAATGGCCCGCCCCTGTGCCCAGGAAACGGCTTATGACCAATTCTGCTCGTTATTTATCCTCGCATGCGATGAGCCTTACATCCGATTGATCTGGCTGATCAAGTGGCAATTTAAGGACAGCCCTCGAAGTCCTCAGGAATGATTTAACGTTGCAGACAGGCCGACGATCACAGCCAGAGATCGGCCGACGATCACAGCCAGAGATCAGATCCCGCCAAAGGTTCTTTATAGACGGTCTGGTAGACGTCTCACATAAGACTGGTCAGTCGATGTTCCCTCTACAGCGCAGCAAGAGCTTAAAGGACAAAGCAGCAAAGCATGTGTGCGTTACTCCCATGGGTTGGCATGGTGACCATGACCCGTGCTTCGACCAGGGCCCTTCAGATGCACCGCCCGCTTCCGCCAGACGTGCCACCAGGAAGAATGTCGACTCTCAAGTTAGAGCGCTCACGACTCCTGAACCAAAAGAGGACACTCAAGTTGAACTCGCTTCTTCACGGTGAGAAGAGATTGAGATGGGAAAATAAGCTAAGGAACAATGCACCTGAAGATAGCTGCCCCAACCACAGATTTCTCACCAACGTGCATTTTGATGACCGATCATAACCTGGTACCACACACATTGCAATAGAGTGCCACCTCAGCCAAATGCCATGTGAGCACACTCTCATGATCCCACATACATGCACTGTTGTCACAGCTCCCACGCTGTTGCCACAGCCTTCCGGCGACCCTCCCACCTACCCGGGAGTCGCCTAAACAAGCCAGCGTCAATGTATCCTCACTATGTAGAAGCGTTGTCAGCGCACCAAGTAACAATGTCGCCAGCGCCTCCAATACGAAATTGCAAGGAATATGAGCGAAAGCGATAGACAGAAAACCAAGTTGCAAAATCATGTAGTAGTCCAGATAGTCATGTACCAAGCTGTGTAGCATCGTGTTTGCGTTCGGTGACCGAACCCGAACGCGTGTCAAAACCCTCCGAACGCGAACCCAAAGAAAAAGAAAAAAAAAGAAAAAAAAAACCGTGTACGGATCCGGGCCGCCCGGCCGATCGGCGCCCGCCCGGGGGAGGTCCCGGGCGGCCTGGCCGGGCGAGCGGCCCGGTTGGGGGCGGGGCACCCCCAGCACACCTTGTTGGCGGGGGGTTTCCGACCCCACATCGGGTGGTTTTGGCCTCCCCAGGGCCTACCGGGTCCAACCACGCCGAGAAAACGGCGCGTCGGGCCTGTGAGGCCAGTTTTTTTTTTTTTGAATTTGGGACGGCCCTCTGGCCGTCGATCATCCATGATCGACGGCCAGAGGGCCGTTCGTTTTTGGAGGGAAACGGAGCCCCCGTTTGAACTAGCGACTGGCTGGGGCGGCCTGCATTGGCAGTCCAAACGGGGCCTCGATAGCTGCTCCAGCCGCCTGCGTTCGTGCTGCTGCCCCTAGTCGAAGTTGCTGTCCTCGTCGCCATCGCCTGGGAGCTTCACTCGCCCGTTGTCGTCGTGTCGCCTGTCGGCCTTCGCCAGCGTCGTCGATCGTGGTGCTCCTGCCTGCCGACATCCCCTGCCGCCCGTCGATGTGGAGTGCCAGTCTTCTTCTTCTCCTTCTTCTTCTTCTTCCCTCCCTCTCCTCCGCTCATTCTTCTGTTTCTTCTTCTCTCGTCCTCCTCCTCCCCCTCTCTTCTTCTTCTTCTTCTTCCTCTTATACTTCTGCTTTTCTTCTTCCACGACTTCTTCACTCCTCCTCCTCCTCCCCCTCTCATCTTATTCTTCTTCTTCTTCTTATCATCTCTCGTCGTCGTCCTCCCCCTCATCTTCTCTCCTCCTCTTCCGACTATCTTCTTTTTCTTCTTTTTTCTTGCATTCGTTAGCTATAGGTCGCGAGATAAACGACAGGTAAGGGAAAAAAAAAAAACTGCTCCGCTCGTCATCTTCTTCTTCTTCTTCTTCTTCTCCGATCATTCTTCCGCCTCTTGTCTCCTCCTCCTCCCCCTCTCATCTTCTTCTTCTTCTTCTGCTCCGCCGTACCCCGCCGCCATACCCTAACGCCGGCATAGTACATCTTCTTCTTCTTCTTCTTCTCTCCTCCTCCGCCTCCCACTCATCTTCTTCTTTCTCTTCTCTCCTCCTCCTCCTCTTCTGCCCATCTTCTTCTTCTTCTTCTTGATCTCTCGTCGTCGTCCTCCCCTTCATCTTCTTCTTATTCTTCTCTCCTCCTCTTCCGACGATCTTCTTTTTCTTCTTTTTTTTTAAATTCGTTAGCGATAGGTCGCGAGTCCGCTCTTCTTCTTCTTCTTCTTCTTCTTCTTCTCTCCTACTACTTTCCTCTGCCATACCCCGCCATCATACCCCGCCGCCATACCCCGCCGTCATACCCCCACGCTGCCACCATACCCTAATGCCGGCATAGCACATCTTCTTCTTCTTCTTCTTCTTCATCTCTCCTCCTCCGCCTCCCACTCATCTTCTTCTTCTTTCTCTTCTCTCCTGCTCCTCTTCTGCCCATCTTCTTCTTCTTGTTCTTCAACAGCCATACCCTAACGCTGTACCCCGCCGCCATACCCTGCCGTTATACCTCATCATGTTGACATGTCGGCCTGTCAAACCCACAAAAACATGCAGAGCCCCGAACCCAGTATGTACTTGGTATCATACATGCAGCAAACAGCAGGCAACATGTATGCAGAGTTCCCAACACCCAGAACACCCCCCCACCCCACCCCCCTCACACCCGGGCAACTCGTCCCCCCCCCAAACCAGAATTTTTTGCAGATTCGGGGTCCTCTCGCCGAGCACAGGAGGACCCCACCTTCAAAAAAGAAAAAGGTATTTCTAGGCTGTTTTTTTGCCCGCCCGGTTTGCCCTGGTGGCCCACCTGGGCCTGCTAGGCCCGGGCGGCGTCCGTACTCGGAAAAAAAACTCAAGAAAATGTATGTTATGTAGAATGATAATACAAACTACTTTTGCCTGGAAGGCATGTCCAAATGATAATACAAACAACTTTTGCCTGGAAGGCGTGTCCAAATTCGTAACCAAAATCGAGTAAAAAAAAAAAAAAAAAATCCAAAAAAATCATTAAAAAAAAAAGTTCAATCGACCATGTTTGGGAGACGTTCGGCCGAACACCTGAATATGTTCGGACGTTCGGAAAAGCCCCGAACATGTTCGGTTTGCTGCACAGGTACCAAGCAGAGAACACAATGCACCAAGATTCCATCCAAATAAGAGTGATACAATGAACTTGAGTGTCAATGCCGATGCTCCCTGGTCACACCAGCTCTGTATCCAATGTTGCTTCTACTGTCTGGCGCCCAGTGCCCAGCCTACTCTAGTCGGCCAATCTATCCTATCTATGTTCATGTGACTGGATCGGATCGAAGTCGAAGACCAATGTTTGTGACGTGAACACCAATGCTGACCACCAGCATACATCAGATACGATCTCTGTCCTCCCTTCATCACCCCTCGTCTCCCCACCATGCGCCTCCACCATCGCCATCACCCGCACCCGCACGCTCGACCCGGCTATGGCCGCCGTGCGCCCACTGCCACCACAGTGCCCTCTCCCCTGTTAGCACCGGCGCGCGCCCCAGCCTGTTGCCTAGCGCAGCGTCGCATGACAAAGCAGCAGCGTGGCCGGAATGCCTGCTCAGGCCTGAATGCCTTCCCAGGGGGCACAAACTTTCCTTTATGGAAAGTGTGTCCACTGCTGGCTGGCCTGGCCAGGCTTGTGGGGGCCCAGTAGCTTCCCTCTGGCCCCAAGCGTCTACGCCCAGGCCCAGTTGCAGATACTGGCCTGGGCCTTGTGCAGTTAGGCACGTCCAGGCAGCCTCCCAGCCTCCAACTGTTTGCAGCATTCTCGTTGGCTCGTGGCTCGTGTCACGACAATGCTGCCTCCTCGTTGGCTCGGGGCCAGTCCGTGATGTGTCGGCCTCACACAGCTTGTGCCCAGGGCACAACCATCTGAGCCCTGGGCTCAACTGTACAGTGCAGCCTTTTGCTTCTGGAAAGAGCCCGGAGGCTCATGTTGCTCTGTAACCAACTGGCGTGCTGCAACTGTCTGAGTACCCACATATGGTAAAATGTTGAAAACAGACCTCGCATGAGTATTATGACCCGCCTTCGCTTAGGGTGGGCACGGGTTTGCTGGGGGCCACAGCCCAGAACACCTGTATGTCTGATGAGGGCCCTGCGAGACTCATTCCTCGCAAAAGACAGTCCAGTCTATAAATTGTTGGGTTCCGGGACAACACGAACCGCATCCGTGCATGCAGTAGTGTTCAGATCAATGCCGAAGTGAAAAGTCGCGCGGCTTCCTGCACTAACAGACACAATAGTTCCAGGCCAAGGCTCGCCCTTCAGCTTATTGACTTGTTGTCTAACTCTCAGCAGTGCGCTGTTCATCATATTGCTTGATTAGCAGTTTCTCGCATGCAGTCATAGGAGTGGCACCGAGTGGTGAATGCTCATGTAGTGTATTCTTGTGCCTTACTGAGGCCGAAGGCGCATGACTTTCAGCCAGCCCACAAAGTTAAGTCTCTCATACTCGACCTCTGCAGCCTTAACTACCAAGAAGCTCCCTATAGGCTTGCATCTTCTCAATCTGAGAAATCACATCGGTTTTCTCATCATATCGAGGGAGAATCTGTGCTACCCTCTTATTGACATGTCGAGGGCTGCTAGAGGTACCAGCAATTACCGGTTCCGTGCTTGGACCTGTATCATATACAGAGGGTCGAGAGCTTGCAACTGCCGCACCGGCCCCTGAATCGGCTCTTGCTGCAGTTCTGTTCTGACTGACTGACAAAGCCATAGAGTTGGAGGTGTGGAGAGAGGCAATTTGGGTGGAGATGAGGGCAGCATTAGTATCAACATGTAAGGGAAGGGCATTGAGGATTTGGGCTTGCTCAAGATCTGCGATTTGCTTGCATAGATTGAAAATATCTCCTGTCAACTTCTTAGTGACTGTTTGCAAGTCTTCCAACTGCTCACCGACCTTGGCATAGTTGTCAGTAGATTCCTGATGGAAGTCTGCAAAAAAAGTGACAACTTTCCTCAAGATCTCATAGTCCCCCAAAGCTGGAACAGATTGCAAAAGAGCCTTGTGGCCTGCAAGCATCTTCTTTCTGGGAGTCTGTTTATTCTGACGATCTTTCAACTGCAACTTCAAGAGTCATTCAAATTATTCCTTTCGTTCCCCAGTTGCCTGATCCTCTAAGGCAGTCATGGCCCTGTGACCAGAGAGCAGACGACCGGAAAGAGATTCAGTAAAACCCTTAAGGTGAGCACACTCCTTTCCGTTCCCTTTTGCAGGACGAGCACTCTATTTTCCAGTCTTTCACTTGAGATAGGTGAGTATGGAAACAACACAGCCTTCAGTGGTAATAATTTAGCCACGCCGAGACCCTGATGCGCGTCCAGAGTTGAAAGGAGAAAGAAGAGGAAACGGAGGAGGAGGAGGAGGAGGAAAATAATAACAAGTCACACCGCGTCTATTGAACGCGATTGACAGGTCCCTACACTATTAAAATCGCTAGCGTCAGAAATCTAAGATCTCGTCGTAGGACCTGCCGGTCCACACAGCCCAGATCGTGGAAAGACTCACACAAATCTGCGATGTGCCCCGTTGGGCCCTACCGGACTGATGGCCCGGATCGACGCAATCGTCGAAAGAAAGGTAACAATGTAACAAATCTGCAATCTGGGCCGTTGGGCCCTACTGGACCGACGGCCTGGATCTGCGAGGTCTTCTGATCTTAGGAACACGTCGACCCTGGGCATCGAGCAAAAAAAACAAAAAAAGAAATCGACCCGATAGGGCCTGACAGCCCAGACCCCGCCCCTTTTCAACGGGTAGTCCGAAGACGGCGCAGTCCAGTTTCCCGATAGGGCCTGACAGCCCAGACCACGCCCCTTTTCAACGGGTAGTCCGAAGACGAGCACGTGCGCCGTGCCCGCGTGCGCTTGAGAGAGAGAGAGAGAGAGAGAGAGAGAGAGAGAGAGAGAGAGAGAGAGAGAGAACTCAACTATGCTTCTCCCCACACGATCCAGTGTAGTATCTGTTTCGATCAGTTTCGTATTCCATCCTACCCCCCATACGATTAAGCATAGTAATTGCCCTGTTCACTTTGATATGTGATCCGTGGTCCATTGATACCTTTTTAGAAAAAAGAAGCACGCGCGCGCGCGCGCGCGCGCGCGCGCGAGAGAGAGAGAGAGAGAGAGAGAGAGAGAGAGAGAA
>BFEA01000411.1:980330-994691 GCA_003427395.1 Chara braunii | reverse complement strand
CACGATCAAGCGTAGCATCTGCTCCATTCGGTTTCATATCTGATCCCTGGTCCATTGAGACCTTTTTATTTTATAAAAGAAAAAAAAAGTCGGCGAGCGCGCGCACGCAAGAGAGAGAGAGAGAGAGAGAGAGAGAGAGAGAGAGAGAGAGAGAGACTCGATCATCCCCCCACGATCAGCTGTAGTGTCCGTTCCGGTCGGTTTCATATCTGATCCATGGTCAATCTAGACCTTAAAAAAAGAAAGAAAAACTGATCCCTTCGCGCACTGATCAGTTTAATGGAGAAAAATAAAAAACAAGGGAAGCATGAGCGATTTCGGAAATAAAAGAAATCGGAAAACACAAGTGATTTCGTGAAGAAAAAAAGTGCGTGCACGCACGCAGCCGCAAGAGGTAAGACACACACACACACACACACACACACACACACACACACACACACAGAGAGAGAGAGGACGGGAAGGCAGGATAGGGAAGGACTAGACACGGGCTTGAGCAGGATGGTCCATCGGGACCAATTAAAAAGAAGAAAAAAAAGTTGGAAAATCTGCAAGCCTGTGCGTGTGTGAGAGAGAGAGAGTTGAACTTCTTGGCAAACAATCCATTTTTATTGTGGGCGTAGCCGCAACAGGTCCCCTAGTCATATCTGACCCGTGGTCCATTGGGAATCTGTTGAAAAAGTAGATAAAAACACAAAAACTACATGTGCGCGCACACGAGAGAGAGAGAGAGAGAGAGAGAGAGAGAGACGCCCCCCCCCCAAAAAAAAAACACGGTCAAGTGTAGGATCTGTTCCAACCAGTTTCATATCTGACCTGCGATCCATTGGGAGTCCTCAATATAAATTTAAAAAAAAAGGAAAAACTGCACGAGCGCACACGGGTGGGGGAGAGAGAGAGAGGGGGGGGAGAGAGACGGTGGTGGGTGCGAGAGAGAAAAGGTCGACGGTGGGCGCTAAGTAAAAGAAATGCAAGCACGTTAGATGGCGGATGCGAGAGAGAAAAAGTCAACGGCGGGCGCTTAGTAAACGCAAGCGCGAGTTCAAAAAAAAATAAAGTGAGCGCAGAGGGATCGCACGCGCACATCTAAGAGGGACGAAGAGGGGGGGGGGGGGGGGGGGGGGGGGGGGGGGGAGAGAGAGAGAGAGAGAGAGAGAGAGAGAGAGAGAGAGAGAGGTCAAGTCTACCCCAAATGCGGCCCCCCAACATTCCCCCTCCCTCTTCTCATATTTTTCTCACCTTTATTTTTTGCGAGCGAAGCCGCAACCGGTACCCTTGAGGGGCTATGGCTGCCAGCAAACATCAACCAAGGATAACTGTCTCCCTCTCTGTCCACCCTCAGGCCTCATGCTCTCCCTGTCTCTTTCAGTCTCCTCTCTCGCTACCAATGCTGAGCTTGGCGCCCTCAGCCTCACTTTCTGCATCACTTGTCACTTCGGCACTTTACGGCGCAACAACGCCTCCCCGTGAAGCACAACGTGGACTTGTCGACTTGCTACTCTGGTATTCTGCCAGTGTGTGTTATCCTCTCTGAGGTCCTACACGGAATATGTTTGCTTCGTGCAGATTATGTTTGCTTCTTGCAGATTATGTTTGCTTCCTGCAGATTATGCCCATCGCTGAAAGCGATGGTGGAAAAATTGGAAAAAGACTGAAAAGTATCATTGTAGTGATTAATCTTTCTCTAGCTAGTGAGCCTACGACCTTTGAGAGATTGCTGTGGCTTTGAGAGACCGATCATCAAAAGCTCCGTTAAAAAAAAAAAGAATATGTAATGGCTTTTAGTCCACTAGAACAATTTGCTATTATTCCATTGATTCCTTTTTGTATAGGAAATTAAATTCTCCTTTGCGTGCTAATACACAGGTGTACGTTGACGAAGCTGGTACAGACACACCCTCCGTGTAAAGCTTAAATGCTGTACTCTGTGGTGCGCTCGCCGTGAGATGAGAGGCCGAAGGAAAATCAAATAAAAGAAAAGAAAACACTTGCAAGCACGGCTCGCCCGCAGAGCTGAGTGGGCTAAGTAGATTTGAACTATGGACTTGTTTCATGTGTGGAGCATGCATGAAAGACACCTGGAATGACGAACTCATTCCGGGGACCATAGCCTGTCGTGAGAGGAGATCACTGTGATTAGCCAGTCCTTGGAAGATCTCTGACCGTGTCTCGGAGATGCAGTTGAATGGAATCTTAGGTTACAGAAAATTTGAATTAAATCCATGCCATAAGAGGACACAAATATAAATAGAGATTCTGCGAGTGGATTGGTTACCACTTGCCCTTATGTTTGTTTCAATGAGATCCATGAACTTCACCATAGACCGAATAGCTCGCGAGCCTATTGGCCTTTTGAGTTGTTTCAGACAGGACTGGACTCGACCTTCTCTCCTACTGGGCTGGATTCAACTCGGCCCCCTAACGTACCAGACCATTCTGGACCTACCTACAGCTAGCACTGGGACTATGGGTACACCGGGAGCATGGGGCTGGGCCCAGGTCCTAAAAACTGTGAAATCATTTCACATTCCAGAGTTTCCAATAGTGGATAATATCTGTAGAAAGCTCTTGCATAACTATTACGGACTGCGGGCTGTACTTGAAAGTGTAGATGATGACCATGACAGCCTTTCCTATTTGATATTGTAGGTGACGGTCATAACAGTTCTTCCTATTATGAACTTCGGAAGTTAGGATCTAATTTGCATATGGTACAGCTGACCGACCAGTCGGGCAGATCCATGATTCCTCTTAGATGCACACATATATCATAGGGTTCCTGGTTAGAGTGGGTGTCCGAAACAGCATTGCAAGGTGCGCTTTGCATATCAGAAAGGTTGTAAGGAAGAGCGATGGTTCATTATGGAAAGCTGGAGATGTAGGAGACAGTTCCTAGCATTATTGTACATTGAGACAAGAGAACATGTGAGCAGAAGTCAAAAGGGTGTTTGAGTGCGGGGAAAACCCGGGCCAACACGCCTGTTGCAGGCCCTGGATTGGACACTTCCTGGGCGTGTACATAAAACTCTGTACAGAAGCTAGTAGGCCCTGGGTGAAAATCAGTGTGAAAGAATCCAGACCCAAAACTGTGGGTACGACCTGTCCCAGTCCAGAACAGTTTGTCGACGGCTGCAGTGAGAGTCTGGAGGACTGCATCCAACATTTGGTGGAAGGAGGGACATATAGGCCTCAGCTCTGGTGAACAGCGGTGATGGAGGGTGGGTGCTGTGTCAGGCCAAGGAGGACTCCGTGTGTGCTATTACAAGGTGGTAGGAGGTTGGCTTCAGACTGGAGGGATCCATTCGGGTATGGGCTGTGAGCTCCAGAGTGGACCTGGTGGGCAGAAGGAGCCGTTCCTCCCTTGTTTCCTCCCTCTTTGTCCCTTCTCCCCTCCCTCCCTTCTCTTCATTTCCTCCTCCCTTCAGTCATTGCTCCCTCCCTTTCTCCCTCGCTCCCTCCCTCTCTTCTTTTCCTCATCCCGTCAGTGACTCCTGCCTTCCTTGCTCCCTTCGTGTGGTTGCCTTGCTTTCCTCTTTTGCCTCCGCCTTCTCTCCCTTCCTTGCTGCCTGCCTGTATTCTTTACTTATTTCCTCCCTTCCTCCCTTCTCCCCTTCCCCCCTTTCTTACTCCATTCCAGAATTTCCCTCTCTTCCTTCAATATGCAAATCATCTACTTGGAAAGTTTTGATTTGCTTCCTCCCTATTTTGTCTGTCGTTTTGTTCAAATTGTTCTTATAACCAAAGGGAACCAGTCAACTTGCATTGCATCGTTGTTCTCTTTGGTGAGTCTTTGCAACTACCCTTACTCTGTATCACTGCATCTTGAAATGAGACTGGATCAAATCAGACTGGCTCCGTCTTCTTCTTGCTGTTTGCTTGAGCATTCATCTCACAACCTTGAGCCTATGGGTCAGTAGTGTCTGAGCAGTTCATTTCTGATGTTGAGCATGACGTGCTATGGCGGTTGGAACTAGCACATTTTAATCAGGATAGGCTTGGGATAAGTATGGAACTTGCCTGACTCTTCCAGGGTGCCGTGGTGGTTGGGGCATTAACCCTCATGCTGATGACATACGTGCTGTTTGATTTGCAGTACGTGGATGCCCAAATACGCTTCAGGGATTTAGCGATGAAGTCCCTTCATGAAGTGCCACGTGACCTTATGCCTGTCACGAGATTGGAATTGCTGCCAGGGGAAGAGAAGGTCCTTTACGTGATTCTGATTGTCAGTGGTGATGTTCGACCATCTATTCATGGCCGGTTGAGGAAACTTGCTGCAAAGGTACTAAAGAGGAGCTGAAGAAAACTGTGTGTTCTTGTCAATTCCATTTGTTTGGGATGGAGTGAGTTGATTGTTTTGCAAGTACACATTTGTTGTCCGATGTGTGGGATTGGTACCCAGTTGTTGTCCGATGTCTGGGGTCTGCATCGTCCCCATGAAACCTGGAACGATGCAGAGATTTTGCAAAGACCTGGGCTATAATTCCAGCACCCAGACCCAAAGAAAAAGAGAAAAAAGTTAAAAAACTGTTCTTAGTACTTCTTACAGGTGTCTATGTGCATGTAAATCTGTTAGTCCATTGCCGTAGGTAGTCTGTGCAGTTGAAAAAGTGACATCATTTATCTGACTCGATTATGATTCCTGAGTAGGTGATGTTTGCGTTTCAACACCAAAATCCATAGGAAATTCCCACGTTATGCAGTGGCATTGAAAGCAGGCTGAACTATCCATGATAGCCGTAATGCTAAACCTGAGGAGCCAGTAGCATTCCAATTTTATTTGCAGAGCTAGCATCGCGGAGGTAGGGGTCAGTGTGGAAATACTCCCTCGTGTTCTTATGAAACTTGAAAGGCTATTGTTTCCTCTGTTAGATATGCATAACAGGATGTATGGTCCACGCAGTAGTCTTTCGTCTTAGCATTTCAGTTGTGGCGTTGTTCAATGGCATCAGATGGTGCAGACATGCCATTGAATCGAATAAATTGGAAAAGAAGCGCACCAGTTCAGAAAGCGAAATTTCTTAACAAAAGGGTATATAATTCAGCACAAACTCTCATATCAGTTTGTGGTTGTGAATTACGAATGATTGAAGCTCCTTTTGATTTTTTATTTTTTTTTGGCTTTGAAAAGAATTTGAACCATAACCTGTTCGTTACTTAATCGTCGCATGTTCCATTCGTCTTTCAGACGGGTATAAGAGAGCATTTTTAATCGTGAGGAGATGGCCTCTTTTCTTGACTCTTTGCAAGTAGCAGCTCAACATCTGCTGTCAAATCAGGAGTGCAAGCCGCGCTTAGCTCCTAATATAGGAGAGCTAGATGCGTTGTTTTGGAAGTGCTTATGGGTTTGAATTTTGAAAAGAATTTGAACCATAATGCAATCAGACTTGTCTTTCTCGACACTCAGCATGTGTAGAAACAGATGACGATCAAGCTGGCGACTTGCGGCCACACAAAGCTCAGAGTTAATGTAGCCGAGAACGCAGTTCAGATTCAAACTCGTCTCGTACGTTTATGGCCGCACACAACATTCCCGGCAACTGGTTCATACACACACCCTGGATCTCCCTGGATGTCCCGCACACACACACACACAGGAGCATACCTTCCCTTTTACTCTGCCTCCTGAAATAACGTGCAAGTGGGCCGTGAAACACACGGGGATGTGGGCAGCTGCCGCTCAACCGCAATCAACGTGGGCAGCCTTGTGCGTAAGAGGCACAGTAAAAGGGGAGCTGCAAGAACAATGAAAGGGGTACCCCAAGGACAACCAAAAAACTGTCTAATTATAAATTGCTTTAATATGTTGGACATCTCAAATGCTCTCGTTGTCTGCAATAGGACAAAGATTGCTTTGATTCTGAATCTATTCACCTGGGTGGAATTGGGGCTGTTGTGGGGAAAATCTAAAACACACTAACACCCTAACCTTGTTGACATGGCAGCTATGGCCGCCATATCTCCCCTATACTAACTAGCTATCGGCTATGGCTGGTCTTCCTCCTCTTATCCCTCTTCGTCTTCGGGCACCTACACAAGACACTTTGACAGTGCTTCCGCATGGCTTACAGGCAGAATGAATGAACGACTGATGGCTGCCACTTTATTTATACTTGGCTTTGTCGCTGGTCTGCCCCTCTCAACCGGGCCTGGGGTGCACACAGTCCTACATGGTACTTGCTGACCTGACAAGGTGCGACTGGGACTGGGTACCGCTGACTAAGCAAGGTAAGACCACCCACTTGACCACTGGCCTACGGACTGACTACTATGGCTCACGAAGGGCCAGTTCCGGAACCTCCGGAAGACTGTGGCTTGACCCTTCAACACTGTAGCAGCTATGACTTGACCTTTCAACAGCTACGACTCCTACCACTGCTAAGACCTCTAACCTACAGACCTATGGTTCAAGACCCGACAACCACCCTACCTACAGCAAACAAACAGGCGGCTTTCAAAACACAGGTGTCATCGGTACTGTACACGGGTAAGGGCGAGGTCTGGGGATCGAGCTTTGGGATCTGCAACTGCTACCTCGAAGGTGAAAACCATTTCACTCCCGCCGGTCTAAATTCGAGCTCCTCCGAGAATAATTCAATCTATAGTAGGATCTTTACCTTTCCTAGCTCTTTCATAGGCACGAACTATGTCGGGAGCTGTTTCAAGAAGTTCTGTTCGCGTAAACCAGCAATCATCCTCGGGCGCTTGGTAAGCAAATCTGACTTTGTACTGTTTCTGTGGACGACCTCGACCCCCTGTCCTAAATACATCTTCATCTACTATGCCGTCAATGTCGTACCTCCTGTCCATATCTGGAGGGATCATGGATATTATCGATGGGAACTGTGGACTCGTAGTGCAAGGCAGCAACTTCGACGCATGGAAGACTCCGTAGGTGTGGAGATGTGCTGGAATTCTATCGTGTAGGACGGTCCATCGTCTCCGCCTTTAACTGGCCAAGGTCCTATATATGCAGGCAACAGTTTTTCTGCGAGATGTTCTCCTCAGGAGTAAACTCTTTGGACTTGACCTAGACAAGGTCGCCTATTTGAAACTGTGACGGGCGACGATGCTTGTTAGCTTGCTCTATCATTTTGTGTTGGGCCTTCCTGAGGTTCTCTACCACTTCGGCAATTTCCTTTTCACGTTGTAGCACAAACTCCCTAGTACCGGGCGGTAGCCTCTGAATCTGGTCCCGGTTCAGTCCCTCGAACGGTTTGTGGGGTCTGAAGGACTTGTGTTACGCTGTTATTATAAGCACTGGCTACCTTTGGGAGCATCTCGTCCCCGTTGACTTGATCGGGTCTAATGTACATCCTAAGAACTTGCTGCATGATCTTGTTCATTTGCTCAGTCTGACTGTTTGTCTCTGACTAGCAAGCCTGGTGTCTCTGTCACTGACTATCGACAGCAGCAGACCATGCTCACTGACCCAATGATCAAAGAACTTTTCTATAACTGGATCAGTACGTGCCTCGGCAGGCAAAAACTGCATACTTGCTAAATCAATCAACTATAACCATGACTTGGCTCTTGCCATGCCTACTCCCGACCCCAGTATCATGAAATTAATGGGCACTGAATCTCCGGGTCCTGATGGGATAGGCAGGGGTGTGAAAAGACCCAATGGGGCTCTCGTCGCAGTTTTGATGCGCTAGCATACTTTGCAACTACGCACATACTCTATGCAATCAGCTTTCATGCCAAGCCACGTGTAGGCGCGTAACAGGTTGGCGAGTGTCTTTTGCCAACCGAAGTTCCCTTCTGTATCGAAGTATCAGACTACGGATCTCTTCGTTGTTGGGAATGCATAGCCGATCTACAACGTCGTCTTCTCAAAGAATAACCCGTTAGTGGTGCGGTAGTGAGGCTCATTGGCTGGTCCTTGACTCTCTTAAGGAGGTCATTGTAGATAGGGTCCTGCGTGTATGCGTCTATGACTTTTTGTTGTAAGTCTGACCCTATATCCAGATAGTGATCTAAAGCTCCAAAGTAGTCGGGTCTCCTACTAAGGGCATCGACAACCACGTTGTACTTTCCTTTGACTGGCTTGAGCTCGAAGTCGAACTGGTCTATCTCGGTGGCCCACCTAGTAAGCTTAGGTGTCATCTTGGCCTGCGTCTTCAGCTGCCTCAGTGTCTCGTGGTCTGAATAGACTTTGAAGTGCCTCCCAAGCAAGTAGTGTCTCCAATGGTCTAATGCTTGCTTGAGAGCGTTGAGTTCCCTCTCACAGGTGGATGTTGCTACCTTCTCTGAAGGCAACCTAGCGGACATGAACTCTACGGGTCTGTACCCATTGCCATCGTCTTGCTGTAAGGCAGCACCAATGTCGTCCTGGCTTGCATGAATAGTAACAACAAAGGGTAAGGATGGGTCAACTACCTTGAGGATTGGGTACTCTATCAAGGCCCACTTTAACTTCTTCAGGGCCGATGTACAGTCTTGCTCCCTCTTCCAGATTGCCTCTTTCTTTAGCAGACTGCGAAGGGGAGCATCGGTGACAGAGAAGTTCCTCACAAACTTCTTGTAATAATTAGCCAGTCCTAAGAATGACCTCAATTTTGTGAGGGTATGCGAGGTTGGCCAGTCTCTGATCGCTGCGATCTTGTTGTCCTCGAGCTTTATGCCGTCACCATCTAATATGTGGCCCAAGTAAAAAATCTCAATCTTGGCCCACTCGCATTTCTTCGCGTTGATCTTGAAGTTTGCCTCACGCAACTTTTCCAAGATCTGCCTCATATGAGCCTCATGCTCTTGGAGGGTCTTACTAAAAATCAAAATATCATCCGAGTAGACGACTACGAATCTATCTAACCACGGCCTAAACAGATCATTCAAACAACGCTGAAATGTGGCCGGCGCATTGGTTAGTCCAAAGGGTATGATTATAAACCCATACCTAGTTTGGAACGCTGTTTTGTACTTATCATCAGGGTGAACCTGGATCTGGTGGTACCTTTACTTCAGATCTATCTTGGAGAAATACTTGCACCCGTGCACCCGATCCAATAGATCATCTATACGGGGCAATGGTTCTACATTCTTTACTGCAACGGCGTTGAGACCCCTATAGTCAATGCATATTCTTAGATCTCCCTCTTTCTTGGGGACAAAGAGAACAGGTGCTCCAAATGGAGGCGAACTGGGCCTAGTCCACCCCTTCTCGAGGAGCTCGTCTAGCTGCTTGCGCAGCTCCTCAACTCTTTGGAAGACATCCTATACAGTGCTCCTTCCGGAGTCTTACTGCGAGGCTCTATCTTAATACGATGTTGGATAGGACGCGGGACTGCTCCTGATGGAGCCTATGATAGGTCGGCGTACTCTTCCAAAAACTTGGCAATAAGTGGGTTGGTGGACTCTTCTTTCTTAGGCTTAGTGATTGGCCTCACATAGGCCACAAAGACTTGCTCTTCTAACTGCTGCTCCTTTACTAACCGCGTTCGCGCGGGAGCACTGGGGCAGCAATGTGCTAAAGGGTTATCTACCCTTGACACGTGGAACAGGCGGGTCGTCTTGACACCACTTGAGGGACTAGGAAGCCTACACATCCTCTCTCAGATGCAGTGTGGCTCCTTTTGCCTCTCTCTAGGACCATGTCAAATGGAGTCTCTACGAGGAGAGTCAGGGAATGAAGAACTTTCTCAACCTTCCCATCTTTCTCTAGGCGGAAGTACGCCTGGACTCCCTCGATGTATTCCTCGATTTGCATTGTGCGTTTGTTTGCGAGGATGTTGACTATGGGCTCATCCAATTTTTTGACTTTCAAATTGAGTCTCTGCTTTTTGAACGCTCTACGACTAATATAGCTACGGGCGCCCCCACTATCTATAAGGGCCCCTACTCTGCTTCTAAAGACTTTGGCATCTACCAACACTAGCTGCCCTTTCCCATCTTTCTTCATCTTGGCCCAGGCTGGCATCCTCTCCTTCAACTCTTCTGCCAATCTTGTGAGGGAAGCGCCTAGAGCGACCCGAACGCAAGCAGTCTCTGGACAACTAACTATACGCTGGCCAACAACCTTTGCCTTAGACACATGTGCGCCTAGAGCGACCCGAACGCAAGCAGTCTTTGGACAGCTAACTAGACGCTGGCCAGCAACCTCTGCCTTAGTGTGGGTAGGGAGTTTCTACTTGGCGCGCGCACTCATCTCCACATCGCCTAGGGGTAAGGGCAGTTGCTACCCCTACCGGCGGTTGCCCTTTGCCGACTTCGAAGCAGCTTTTCAAACACTCCTATATTTAGGACAATATTTGATAATGTGCCCCGGATCACCACAAAACACAGATTGCCAATTATCAATCCTATCCTGCCAGTCCTTTTCAATGCCCAAGGTTTCCCAGGGCCTGCCCTGAGGCAGGCTAGGGTGCCATTCACCCCTTTCTGGGAGGTGACCGATTAGAACGTGGATGGTTTGGCGGGGCACCTTAACCCTTTCCTCGCTCTTGGCAGCCTCCTCTGCCGCCACCCCCCTGACCGCCCTGTCCTCGACCACCAGAGGCCTGACCCCCTTGGGCCCGACCTCTCCCTCTTCCTTGCGTTCGGCTACGACAACAGCGTAGGTCCTCCCCTGACCCATACCACTGTCCTCCTTCTCGAGGCCCCACTCAATTTTGTTGTAGGGGACCTCCTCCAAAGCACCCTCATCTAACGTAAGAATAAGGCTATCTCTAGCGTTGACTCGACTAGTGGTGGTCCAACCCTTCCACTTTTTGCCTTTGTCGAGGTCCTTGTGCCAGAAAGTCGTAACTGGCGTGGGTTGGGCCTCGTACGCAACAACCTCTCAACGAAGTGTATCATACGTCATGTTGGGTTGTTGCTTCTTATCGAAAAAGTGCCCGTGCAGAGTCTCGGGCACGGGCATGGCATGAAAAAATAATTGGACCAGTTGGGACTCATTAACCCCATGGCCTGGGACAGCGACGACTTCATCCATGGTGGCCTTGAGTGCTCTTGCACTCCTCCATTGTCACAAATGGATTGTTTGCAGTTTGTCTGAGGCTCTAAGCCCCCTAGTGACATTTGCAAATCGGTCCCGGAGGGCAGTTAGGAATTCGTTCAGGTGAGTGAAGGAGCAAGTGACCTAGCAAGTGACCACAGTTTGCGGCACGAGCAAGTGACCTAGCAAAGCTGGCCGCTTCATCCCTCAACGCTTGGAATGCCACGAGAACTTGCTTCTCGGGCTGGATAAGCTGGAGGTGGATGTAGGAGTTGATATTGGCTTCCCAATTATCAAAATCCTCTCCTTTCTTCCCTCCGTAGGGCTCGGGGAATCTAACTTTAATGCTCTCACGACTGGGTCGTGCCTCTTCCTCCTTTGAGGTAGCTAACCTGGCACCTTCAATGGCATCAACGCAAAACCTCTCAATGCCTTCCATAGCGGCATGCAACTGCGTGTCCACGCGCATCATCATATCCCTTGCAAAATCTTTGAAACCCGTGCGTATGGATTGTAATGTGATATCGTGGCCCCTTAAATAGCACAACTGTTCCTATTCGGCCTTCAACACTACCTCCATATTCCGGGACAAGATCTGAATTTGCTTTTGGAGGTCTTCCTGTGCTGCCAACTGCCCTTTTTGCTCTTCAGCGGCCCTCATTTCCTTCTCCATCGTCTCGGTCGCGGCCAATCGCCCCCTCCTTTCTCTAGTAAGGTGCAACTTTCATTCCAACTTTTTCTCCTCCTCCATAGTTTGTTGCTGCCAGGGGTTTTCCTCCGCTTGCAACTCCTTTGCGAACGCCTCCCTCTTTGCCTGAGGGACCAGCAAGGATGCTTCCTCTTCCTCCTCCGGGGCCAGATTGGCCACCCACTCTGTCACCATCTTCTCCATTTTCGGCCTTATCTCTGGCGCCACACTGGGTTCCCCTCTTTCCTCTCTTTTTATGTTTCTCTCCAGGGGAACCTTTACTTCCTCTTCCTTTTCTTTCTCTACTGCTGCTTCTGCTTCCACATCTATCGCCACCACTTTCTCCTCCTGCTCCTTTTCCCATTTTTTCATCTCCTCCTCCTCCTGTGTTTGCTTGGCCTTCTGTTCTTCTATCAAGGCCATCATCTTCGCCTGCTTTATAAGCTCTTCTTCTCCATCTTCTCTTTTCTCTCTTTCAGCAGGGCGGCGGCTTGCTCTTCTTGCTCTCTACTATATGGGGTGGTACTCATTCCTCCTCGTGTGGTCACCGTGGTGAAAGATGCGCAACCTGTAAGAGTTCCACTCCTCACCACTTAGACTTTCCACCCACTGGCTGATTGACTCGTTGACTCTCTAAGGACCACGTAATCCTCTCCTTTGATCCAATCAGATTATCACAGCCGTCGGAAGCTTTCGCCACCATTGTCACCGAAACTTTCCAGGTCCCAGTGCACCATGCACCAGCGACCAATCCCACCTGGCTTTCTCTCTGGATTAGATCCTGTCAACTAGGGTCACTAGGCTGAGCTACTCTAAGGCTGTCACTAGAGAACTTTGTTGCTGATCAGGAGGCATTTAAGGAGATCCCCCGTAACTCGTCAAGAATTCTTTAACGTCGCAATCAGGACGACGTTATCAACAGAGTTCTCTCGAGACTTAGACAGTTGGTTGTACAGACCGCAGCTCGGGTTTTGGGCCTACCATGCAACACCTAGCAGCCCGCTGGTCTGTACCGGTCCTTGGGAGGGTTAGGCCTTCGGGGCGTGTCACTCGTCAGACATGGACTTGAGCCCTACTTAGCCCGTGTACGTTTGGTCAACACAACTCTATGACCACATGCACGGAATCCTATCAACCTGGATAGAAGTGACTCGATGTAGAAAAAAGAGAGACAAACTCAGCCAGTACCAAGGGGTATGTGCACATCCATAGGGCGAGGGGGTAGGTTTGAGGCTTGGCGAGATTATACCAGCTCCAGCTTGGTGAATACTTGGTCAATGGCCTCCGGTCAACGCTGGTCAACAGCCGATCAACTTGGTCAAACCTCCTGGTCAAAGCTCTGACCTTTGGCTATGGCTGCCGACCCTTCTCTCCTTTGCCAACCTCTCTCTCTCTCCTCTTCCCCCTTCTCTCTCCTTCTTCACCCACTTGGCTATGGTGTCTTCTTCTTCCTCGTCTCTCCTTCCTCCTTCCTCTTTCTCTACTTTTTCCTTGTCACTCTCGGCCTTCTCCTTCCTTGCAAGGTCTGAGCTTGGCGGTTATGGCGGCCACTTTCTTCTTCACGGCTGCAAAACCAATCTTCTCTCTCTCTCTCTCTCTCTCTCTCTCTCTCTCTCTCTCTCTCTCTCTCTCTCTCTCTCTCTCTCTCTCTCTCTCTCTCTCTTCGTTCGTTCTCTTTCTCCTCGATGCTGCAGCTATGCAGCGGCCTCTTCCCCGACATGGTTCTCTTTCACAACGGGAGTCTTCTTGTGCGGCAGTCTTCAACAACGGCCGCAGCAACGGACTTCAGCAACGACGCGCAGCGGACTTTGGCAACGATGCGCAGGCGGGCACACAGCGAACCAGAGGGACGCGGGGCAAGCCGACAGCAGTAGCCGCTACTTCATGCGTGGGAAGCTGACGTGGCGCTCGGCGGGAATGTGGGCACGTGTGATGGTGGGCAGCGCACGACACTTTGCACGCGATAGCTAGCTCCATGCAGCAGGTAAGCGCGGGAAAACTGTGCGCAGCTAGTAGCGGGGCGCGTGCGGCTAACGAGCGGAGTGCATGCGGGCAGCGATTGGCTATCGTGCACGCGGGAAACGACGGGCGCTTGCGTGCAAGGCGGCAACAGCAGCCGACGGCAAGCGCGCAATTGAAAACGGAGCACACACGCAATAAGCAAGGGGGCAGCGTGTGGTCGCAACGAGACGCTATCAGCAGGAGCGCGCGACGTAACAAAGTGCGTGGAGCAGCGGCTGTCGACGTGGCTCCTGAGCGCCTCTCTTCATTGGGACTAATTCGGTGGTTCTGGTTCTGACTTTTCTTACTCCGAAAACAGGTCAGCTGCTAACGTGGCGTGTCCTACTACGGTTGACGTTGACGACGGCGATGATGTGGCGTACAACAGGCGCCTCTCCTTCTTCTTACGCCGGTTGGTAGTGTGGCTCTCCTCTCCTAACCGTGCGCGTTGATGATGACGACGATCGGGACAGCGGGAACCTGCTCCGATACCAATGCAATCAGACTTGTCTTTCTCGACACTCAGCATGCGTACACACAGATGACGATCAAGCTGGCGACTTGCGCCCACACAAAGCACAGAGTTAACCTAGCCAAGAACGCAGTTCGGATTCAAACTCGTCTCGTACGGTTATGGCCGCACACCACGTTCCCGACAACTGGTTCGTACACACCCTGGATCTCCTTGGATGTCCCTCACACACACACACACACACACACACACACACACACACAC
>BFEA01000411.1:941620-972940 GCA_003427395.1 Chara braunii | reverse complement strand
GTGTGAGTGTTCAGAGTGACGCGTGTGGGATATCCAGGGTGATCCGGTGTGTGTGAACAGTGAGTTGTTTGGGCGCTGAGTCGCCATAGCCAGTTGGAAGTGAACTCGTATCTGGAAGCCATATCTCTGAGTTTTGAGTGGGCGCATGTCGCCAGTTTGCTGCACTGCTGTTTACATGCATGAAAAGTGTGAATAAGAACGAGTCTGATTGCAATTGGGACATCTTGACAATTATTACCTGCAAATCCTTTGTCAACTCCAGCTCACGTAGTGCCAGAATGGTATCTTTTACCTATTTATGCAATTCTTCGTAGTATACCAAATAAATTACGAGGTGTTGCTGCCTCAAGGGAGTACCATCTGTATTGCCCTCACCTCGGTCATCTACACCAGACCTTCCCTGTTATAATTGCTGCGATGTTGGCATGGCTAGAATGTCCTCGTCAGAATGTATCTGAGCATGAAACAAGCAAGGTGCCTGGATGACCTGGACAGTAAACTACGTTCTGATAGGGGCATGCTAGTCTTTGCAGGGTTGTGGGGGAGATACTCCCCTACCTGACAGGGGGCATCTCCCCCCTACGAGGAGGCCTGGGTAGACCACACCATCTCAAAGTAGATTCGTCCTTTTGGCGTTTGACACTCTGTTTCAGGAATAGCAAAGTTCCTACCTGGAGTTAACAGGAATGAACTGCACAAGGAAGAACCAAATGTGTAAGGAGGTCAGGAGAGAGAGCATCATATCTGGCCCTTGTTCCTCATTTGACGTTCTGTTCAGGAATAGCAGACCCTGGAACAAACTGAAATGAACCGTATGAGGACCAACAGTTTAACTGTTATGGCGCACAGTTGTGAGAAAAGGCGCAAGCAGTCTATGTTTCTCTTCCTAATCTGCTAACGTGGAAACAACCATCAAGTTCATAAAAACAGTCTAAGCTGGACCTTGCCCAGGTGCGTTGAGTTTGTGCTGCACAATTTTAAATCCCTCTTCGGGAGCTTTGGGGGATGATGTTCTGCACAGTTGGTCTGGTGGCATGTCGTTTTCTGTGTCAATAAAGCTCGTGGAGGTTGGCATGAATGCTTAGGATATCAAATACACCTTTGGATTGAGTGTCTGTGACATAGCACCTAGTTTGTGCAGAATGGTATGTAACTGGCAGGTAGGTGGCCTTGACCACATCCCACATCCTGATGGTCCCATCTCTTTGTGAGCAGTATGCTGTGAAGCGAAGAGGAAACAGTGGCATGGAAAGCCCATTGAGGCAGTGAAGGTTGTTATCTGGTGAGGAAGACGGAGGTTTTGGAAGTACTCTTATGACACACCTTGGTATTATTGTGCTTGGTACGGTGTGGTGAGGGTGGATGGTTTTGCAGATTGATGGTATCCAGTTGAGCGAAGGCCTGTTTCGTCCCGGTTAACCACATTGTGCTTGTGTGTCAGATCAACGTACAACTGTTGGAGTTCGACAAATCCATCCAAGAGCAGATGGAGCCGGGGTTGCTAGAATCAAAGTCGCTGCCTGATGTGTGGACTCGAGAATTGCCTGTTCAATTGAAGGTATATTTTCTATCTTTGGAACCTTTTTACTGGATCATTGGATGGGCATTTGGCACGCCCTGGATTTGGGCCTGGACAGCCATGTGGATAGCCAACAGGTTAGTGCACAAAAATTAGTTCTTCTGAATCTTTTTCGAGATTTATAGAAAAACTCAAAAAACTTGGGAAAAAAATCAAAAAAAAAAATGTCGAAAAAAGCGCAAAAGAAACAAGGGAGAATCAGGATATAGTATATGCTATATACATATCGCTTTGGCCAGTCACTGACTCACTGGTCATTTATGAATTCTATCTGAACATGAGATGACAAGTAAAAGAAGAAAGCTGGGACATCTCTTCAGACCTGCTGGAGCCTCAAATGGGGCTACATTTAACATGTGCATAACGGCCCGCCTTTTTTTTTTTTTTTTTTTTTAACACATCATCGGGGGTGTCCCAACAGCAGACAGGGATAAGAGCCCACACCTGCTGTAGGGGCATCAGTTTCAGATGGCTCCGATCTTGTTCGTGGGGAGCGACATGTGCTGGGAATTGTTGGGTTTGAACTTCAAGGCGAAGAGGATGATTGAGAGTGGAAGTTTTAATCCAATTGACTACGAATAATTATGGATGACTTAAGATTTCAAGAAATTTCTGACCAGGTCGCAGTCTGAAAACTATTCTGTATGGAAGTTCAGACGTACCGGAGGATCCTATAAGAGCGGTCACCTCTATTTCGGGATTAATTTGAGAATGAAGAATATATGGTTGGGCTCAAACCCGAAGACAAAGAGGATGCATGAGACACAGAATTTTGAGAAATGAATAGAAATCTACATTTTAATGGTGAAATTCAGGAAATCATGCCTTGATAATGAGAATGAACTCAATCGTTTACGGTAAATCCATATGTTTGAAATGGGGAAAGTCCGTACTATTATTTTACGGTAAATCCATATGTTTGAAATGTTGAAAGTCAATATCAATTAAGAAGAATTAGGGTTCTGCTCTCTCTCTCTCTCTCTTTCTCTCTCTCTCTCTCTCTCTCTCTCTCTCTCTCTCTCTATCTCTCTCTCTCTCTCTCTCTCTCTCTCTCCTGTCTCTTATACACATCTAGATGTGTATAAGAGACAGGGGTGAAAGGAGCGAGGAAGGGGAAGGGGAAGAAGAGGGTTGGCGAGAAAGAAGAGCCGGCAGCCATAGCTGACCGGAGGGTTGACCAAGAGGGTTGATCGAAGGTGTTGACCGGCGGTTACGGGAGTTGAGCAGGGGTTGACCGGGGGCTGATAGCAGCGTTGATCGACTTTGACCAGGACTTTGACCAAGCTGGAGCCGGTAACATCTTGCCAAGCCTTCAGCCTGCCCCTCGCCCTATGGATGTGCGCACACCCCTTGGTACTTGCTGAGTCCAGTCTGTCTGTCTATTCTTTCTGCATCGAGTCTCTTCTGTCCTAGGTGATAGTACTCTGTGGATGAAGGATAGGGTCTTGTTGACCAAACCCACACAGGATGAGTAGGGCTAAAAGTTGTGTCTGATGACTCGACTGTCCCGGAGGTCAAACCCTCCCAAGGACCGGTACTGACCGGCGGGCTGCTCGGTGTGGCAAGGTAGGCCTCGAAATCCGAGCTGTGGGCTGCACAACAGACCGTCTAAGTCTTGAGAGACCTGCTGATCGCATCGTCCTGTCTGCGACGTTAAATAATTCCTGAGGAGTTTGGGGGATCTCCTTAAATGCCTCCTGATCAGCAATAGGTCTAGTAGTGACAGCCATAGTTAGGTCTAGGCTAGAGACCATAGTTGGCAGGGTCCTTGTCAAATTCTGTAAGTCCTTAAACTGAGTCAGTAGGTTTGTCAGTCAGGGGTCAGAGTCTACGTGGTGAGGTTTGGAACCACTAATCCGGTTGTACACTTATCACCATGGTTGAGATCCGTAGTGGGTTAGACACTAGCCCCTACAACAAGGAGCAGCAAGAAAAGATGGCCGCCTTAGTGAGAGAAAACAGAGAGAGGAAAGAGCGCGAGAAGCCGGCGAAGCTAAAGGCTATCGCAGACGAGCAGGCGGTGAAAGGTTGTTGAAGAAGAAGCGGCAGCAGAAGAAGAAAAAGAGAGAATGAGGATTGAGAGTGGAAAAGGGAGTAGTGGTGGCACGGTGAAGAGGGATACAGATGTTGAGATTAAGGAGAAGATAAGCGAGTGAGTCGCTAATTTATCGTTGGGAGAGGACGAGGAGGCGGAATCCTACGTGACTGAGGATGAGAGGGCTGCGCTGACCAGTGAGCTAGCAGCAATGACAGATCCAATGGAACGGCGAGAAAGGGAGGAGGAGCAGAAATTGGAGTGGAAGTTGAGGATGAAGAGGGAGAAGAAGAGGAGGAGAGAGGAAGTGAGCAAACTGACCAGAGGTGGCAAAGGTGCAGGAATGTAGAAAGGAAGTGTTGGCCCAACCTGATGACAAGGCTAAGTGGGACAAGGTGTTGGGCTACCTAGAAGTGTTGAGCAAGGCCTGGATGGAGGAGTGCCAAGCCAGTTGGAGCCAGGATGTAGCCTTGAGTGCCATGCGGTCCGGGTTTAGAGAGTTTGCGCGCGAGATCGTCACCCACATTGGGGTGAAGTAAAGCAGTTGAGGGACAACGTAGGGAAGTTTTGTGAAGGCGCCATTGAAGGTGCAAAAGCCATAGCAGCTGTAGATGGCGAGGCCAGACGCAGTTAAACTTAAGTTCCCAGATGCGTACGGGGGAAAGGAGGAAAACTTTGACAACTGGGAGGCCAGTGTCAACAGTTGTATATATCTACAGCACATTCTGAGTGAGGAGCAAGTCCTCGTGGCCTTCCAGGCCCTTAAGGATGAGGCGACTAGTTTTGCCAGGTCCCTTGCGCGTGCAGCCGGTTGTGAAAACAACCTGGTTGCTTATTCAAGAGTCACCCCCATTCCTCAATTCTTCAAGCTCTTGAAGTAGCGATTCGCAGACCCAACGAGAGGCGTTCGCGCCTCTGATAAGCTACAAACGATCCGCTCGCGACAGTGGAGGAGTGCAAGAGCACTCAAGGGTACCATGGACGACTTGGTAGCCGTCCAGTCCATGGGGTCACTGAGACCCAATTGGTCCAGTTATTTTATCGTGCCATGCGAGAGACCCTACGGGGGCACTTCTTTGACAAGTCTCAACACGTCGGCATCACATATGATGCATTGAGTAGAGAAGTCGTCCTGTATGAGTCGAAGTCCATGACAGTTACCACTTTTTGGCACAAGGACTTAGGTAAGGGAAAACAGTGGAAGGGTCGTACCATCTCAGGCCAGGTGAGGGCCAAGGATCACATGATCCTTACGTTAGAGGAAGGTGGTACTGACGAGGTCCCATATAGTGAGATTGAGTGGGGCCTAGAGGAGGAGGGCAGTAGTGTGGGACAGGGGAGGTCTTATGCTGCTGTCGCGGCTGGAGGGAGGCCGCAAGGTAGAGGAGGAGGCCAGGGCCAAAGGGGCCAGGCCATGGGAAGCCATGGACCGGGCGCACAGGGGTTTGACGGACAGGGAAACCGCCAAGCGGGAGGTAGGGGTCAAAGTCCCCCGTCAAATCGCCAAGGTTCCAATCGGTCCCCACAACGATAAGGTGGAAGGGCGCCACAAGGCAGGCCTTGGGAAGATTTGGGCTTGGACCAGCGCATATGGCAGTAGCGTGTGGACCAGGGTCGGTGTGTATTATGTGGTGACCCGGCTCATGTCATTAAATATTGTCCTAAGTATAGACAGGCCCGTTGGGCTGCCCAACAGTCAAAAGGCAGCCGCCAGTAGGGGTCGCAACTGCCCCTACTTCAAGGCCATGTGGAGAAGTGAGCGCGCGCGAACAGGACACTCCCAACCCACATGAGCCTATGGCAGAGGTTGCAGGCCCGTGCCTAGCTAGTTGTCTAGAGACTGCTTGTGTTAGCGTCTCCTTAAGCACGTCCCTCATAGGTGTGCCAGAAGAATTAAAGGAGAGGATGCCAGTCTGGGCCAAGATGAAGAAAGAGAGTAGGGGCCCTTATAGACTCGGGGGCCACCCGCAGTTATATTAGCCGTAGAGCGCTGAAAAAGTTGAGGCTATGATTAAAGGTCCAAAAATTGGCAGACCCCATAGTCAGTGTCCTCGCAGACAACCGCACAATGCGTGTTGAGGACTATGTCCAGGCGTACTTTCGCCTAGAGAAGGATGGAAGGTGGAGAAAGTTCTCCATTCCCCTACTCTCGTCGTACAGGATGACCTTCCCTTCGATGTAGTATTAGGAATGGATTGGGGAGAGGCAGTAGGGGCCACACTCCATTTGAGAGAGCATGAGTGTAGGCTCCCTAGTCCATCAGGCGAGGTCAAGACTGCCCGCCTGCTTCATGTGTCAGGTGTTGATAACACCTTGGCACATTGTTGTCTCAGTGCTCCCGCGTTTGCGCGACTAGTGAAGAAGGAGCAGTTAGAGGACCAGGTCTTTGTAGTTTATGTTAGACCTGTCACTGAGGCCAAGGAAAAGGATAGTTCCACAGATCCAACGATTGCCAAGCTGCTGGAAGAGTTCAAAGATTTGACTGAGTCACCGACAGGAGTAGTGCCGCGACCCATCCAGCACAGAATAGAAATAGAGCCTGGCAATCGAACTCCTAAGGGTGCAGTTTACAGAATATCCCCGGTGACAGGAGTAGCGCCGCGACCCATCCAGCACAGAATAGAAATAGAGCCTGGCAATCGAACTCCTAAGGGTGCAGTTTACAGAATGTCCCCTAGAGAGTTAGAGGAGCTTCGCAAGCAGTTAGACGAATTCCTTGAGAAAGGTTGGATCAGACCCAGTTCGTCTCCTTTTGGAGCACCTGTCCTATTTGTCCCCAAGAAGGAAGGAGAGTTGAGAATGTGTGTAGACTATAGGGGTTTGAATGCTATCACAGTGAAGAATGTTGAGCCGCTGCCCAAGATAGACGATCTCCTAGATCGGGTGCAGAGTTGCAAGCATTTCTCTAAGATAGACTTAACGTCCGGTTACCATCACATAGAGGTCCACCCTGATGACCAGTACAAGACTGCGTTCCGGACTAGATATGGGCACTATGAGTTTATAGTGATGCCCTTTGGACTAACCAACGCTCCAGCCACCTTTCAGCATTGTATGAATGACCTGTTTAGACCATGGTTAGACAAGTTTGTGGTAGTCTACTTAGATGATATCTTAGTTTTTAGTAAGACCCTCCAGGAGCACCAGGGTCGTCTGAGGCAGGTCTTGGAGAAGCTGTGAGAGGCTAACTTCAAGATCAACGCGAAGAAGTGCGAGTGGGCCAAGACTCAAGTTTTGTACTTGGGCCACGTACTAGACGGAGATGCCATTAAGCCAGAGGACAGCAAGATCGCGGCGATCAGAGATTGGCCGACGCCCCGAACATTGACAGAATTGCGGTCGTTCCTAGGCCTACCCAATTACTATAGAAAGTTCGTACGAAACTTCTCTACTATCGCCGCTCCCTTGCGCAGGTTGCTTAAGAAAGAAGCAATCTGGCAATGGGACAAAGATTGTACGTTTAGGCTAAAGAGATTGAAGCGCGCACTAATAGAGTACCCTGTCCTCAAAGTTGCAGATCCGTCTTTGCCATTTGTCGTCACCACGGACGCGAGTCGGTATGGGATAGGCGCCGTGTTGCAGTAGGATGACGGCAATGGCTATAGACCCGTAGAGTTCATGTCCATGAGGATGCCCTTAGAGAAGGTAGCCACCTCGACGTACGAGAGAAGCTCTCAGGCAGGCTGTAGACCACTGGAAGCATTACCTGCTTGGGAGGCACTTCAAAGTGTATTCTGACCACGAGACCCTTAGATGGTTATAGACTCAGGCCAAGATGACACCTAAGTTGACTAGGTGGGCCGCAAAGATCGACCAATATGACTCCGAGCTTAAGCCAGTGAAGGGCAAGTACAGCGTAGTTACGGATGCTCTAAGTTGGAGATCAGACTACTTTGGAGCCATAGTACCCTATCTGGATATAGGGAGAGAACTGCAGGAGAAAGTGAAGCAAGCGTATTCGCAGGACCCTATCTATAGCGACCTCCTAAAGAGAGTTAGAGAATCCCCAGAGACTGAGCCAGATTACCGCACTACAGAGGGATTACTGTTTGAGAAGACTAATGTATTTGACCGCCTGTGCGTTCCCAACAGCGAAGAAATCCGCAGTTTAATTTTAGGGGAATGCCACGACACAGAGGGACACTTTGGTTGGCAAAAGACATTAGCCAATCTGATGCGTGCGTACACCTGGCCAGGAATGAAGAATGACTGCGCAGTTGTAAAGTGTGCCAAAGGAATAAGACTACTACGCGCGCACCCCTTGGTCTTCTCAGACCCTTGCCTATTCTGGATCAGTCGGGAGACTCAGTGTCCATAGACTTCATGGACACCCAAGTCAAGAGCAGACACGGTAAGAGCCAAGTCATGGTCATAGTTGACCGATTTAGTAAATACGCAGTTTTTGTTCCTTTGCCTGCAGAGGCACGCACAGACTTAGTTATACAGAAGTTTTTTGACTTTTGGGTTAGTGAGAATGGAATCCCATTGTCGATAGTTAGCGATAGAGATAGTCGTTTCACCAGCCAGAACTGGCAAGAACTTGTGAGAGTCTACGGATCTAAGCTATTGATGTCGTCTGGCCGCCATCCAGAGACAAACGGTCAGAGAGAACAGATGAATAAGATCCTACAGCAAGTTCTGCGCATGTACATTAGACCGATCAGATCAACTGGGACAAGATATTGCCCAAGGTAGCTAGCGCATACAACAACAGCGTGCATCTGTCCACCTGTCGCACTCCCAATGAGCTGCACAAGCCGTTCAGGCCGCGCAGACCATTCGAAGGACTGAACCGGGATCAGATTCACAGGCTACCGCCCGGCACCCGGGAGTTTGCGATACAGCACGAGAAAGAATTAGCAACTGTTGTTGAGAACCTCCGGAAGGCCCAGCATAGGATGATAGAACAGGCTAATAAGCACCGTCACCCATCACAGTTTCAAGTAGGCGACTTAGTCTGGGTCAAGGCAAAAGAGTTTGCACCCGAAGAAAACATCTCGCAGAAGTTACTGCCTGCATATAGAGGACCAAGGCCGGTTCTAGAAGTCAAGGGCGGAGAGGATGGACCGTCCTACACTATAGAGATCCCAGCACACCTCCACACATACCCCGTGTTCCATGTTTCAAAGCTGTTGCCGTTTGTCACAAGTCAACAGTTCCCTTCAAGAAGACCCATGATCCCCCCGGATATGGATGTAAGTTATGACATTGACGGCATTGTAGATGAGGATGTGTTCAGAACAGGAGGTAGAGGTCGTCCCCAGAAACAGCACAAGGTCCGGTTTGCTTATCAGGAACTGGAAGACGACTGCTGGTTTCTAAGAACAGAACTTCTAGAGACAGCTCCCGACATAGTCAGAGCCTATGAGCGTGATAAGAAGGGCAAAGGTCCTGCCTTGGACTGAAATATTATCGGAGGACCTCAAATTTAGGACGGCGGGAGTGAAACGGTTTTCACCTTTAGCATTAGCGGATGCAGTACCCAGGGCTCGATCCCTAGACCTCACCCTACCCATGTACAGCATCTGTGTAGACCCCGAGAGTTGAACCTGTGACCTGTATATTCGTAGACAGTTGGTAGGTCTGTCGTAGGTCCATAAGCAGCAGGGGTTCGATCTGTAGGTCTATAGAGTAGAAGTTTTAGCAAGTTCCAGAAGTCTAGCTGTAGTCCTTCTAGAAGTTCGGCAAGTGGGCAAGTGGTCAAGACTCAAGTGGCGAGGCATTTGGTGGACTAAACTGCAGTGCAATCGCAGTACGACAACGGTAGGATAGCAGTGAGTCCACAGGCAGTCCGCGGTAAGGTCCAGTCAGTCCCAGTCAGGTCCAGCAAGTACCACAGGGGACTGTGAGCACCATGGGCCAATGGCAAAGGGCAGACCAACGAGTTTCCGAAGTATAAATCAAGAGGCAGCGCCCAGCCTTTCATTTCATTCTTGCGTGAGCCATGCGGAAGCGCTGCCACAGCGATTTGTGCAAGGAGGTCTGCAGTGAGCCCGGAGGACGCAGTGGGCGAGAGAGAAGGCGCTTAGTATAGCGTTAGGGTAGAGGCAGCCATAGCTGCCATAGCTGTAGTTAGTGTGAAGTGTGAGTGTGTATGTGTGAGTGTTCAGAGTGACGCGTGTGGGATATCCAGGGTGATCCGGTGTGTGTGAACAGTGAGTTGTTTGGGCGCTGAGTCGCCATAGCCAGTTGGAAGTGAACTCGTATCTGGAAGCCATATCTCTGAGTTTTGAGTGGGCGCATGTCGCCAGTTTGCTGCACTGCTGTTTACATGCATGAAAAGTGTGAATAAGAACGAGTCTGATTGCAATTGGGACATCTTGACAATTATTACCTGCAAATCCTTTGTCAACTCCAGCTCACGTAGTGCCAGAATGGTATCTTTTACCTATTTATGCAATTCTTCGTAGTATACCAAATAAATTACGAGGTGTTGCTGCCTCAAGGGAGTACCATCTGTATTGCCCTCACCTCGGTCATCTACACCAGACCTTCCCTGTTATAATTGCTGCGATGTTGGCATGGCTAGAATGTCCTCGTCAGAATGTATCTGAGCATGAAACAAGCAAGGTGCCTGGATGACCTGGACAGTAAACTACGTTCTGATAGGGGCATGCTAGTCTTTGCAGGGTTGTGGGGGAGATACTCCCCTACCTGACAGGGGGCATCTCCCCCCTACGAGGAGGCCTGGGTAGACCACACCATCTCAAAGTAGATTCGTCCTTTTGGCGTTTGACACTCTGTTTCAGGAATAGCAAAGTTCCTACCTGGAGTTAACAGGAATGAACTGCACAAGGAAGAACCAAATGTGTAAGGAGGTCAGGAGAGAGAGCATCATATCTGGCCCTTGTTCCTCATTTGACGTTCTGTTCAGGAATAGCAGACCCTGGAACAAACTGAAATGAACCGTATGAGGACCAACAGTTTAACTGTTATGGCGCACAGTTGTGAGAAAAGGCGCAAGCAGTCTATGTTTCTCTTCCTAATCTGCTAACGTGGAAACAACCATCAAGTTCATAAAAACAGTCTAAGCTGGACCTTGCCCAGGTGCGTTGAGTTTGTGCTGCACAATTTTAAATCCCTCTTCGGGAGCTTTGGGGGATGATGTTCTGCACAGTTGGTCTGGTGGCATGTCGTTTTCTGTGTCAATAAAGCTCGTGGAGGTTGGCATGAATGCTTAGGATATCAAATACACCTTTGGATTGAGTGTCTGTGACATAGCACCTAGTTTGTGCAGAATGGTATGTAACTGGCAGGTAGGTGGCCTTGACCACATCCCACATCCTGATGGTCCCATCTCTTTGTGAGCAGTATGCTGTGAAGCGAAGAGGAAACAGTGGCATGGAAAGCCCATTGAGGCAGTGAAGGTTGTTATCTGGTGAGGAAGACGGAGGTTTTGGAAGTACTCTTATGACACACCTTGGTATTATTGTGCTTGGTACGGTGTGGTGAGGGTGGATGGTTTTGCAGATTGATGGTATCCAGTTGAGCGAAGGCCTGTTTCGTCCCGGTTAACCACATTGTGCTTGTGTGTCAGATCAACGTACAACTGTTGGAGTTCGACAAATCCATCCAAGAGCAGATGGAGCCGGGGTTGCTAGAATCAAAGTCGCTGCCTGATGTGTGGACTCGAGAATTGCCTGTTCAATTGAAGGTATATTTTCTATCTTTGGAACCTTTTTACTGGATCATTGGATGGGCATTTGGCACGCCCTGGATTTGGGCCTGGACAGCCATGTGGATAGCCAACAGGTTAGTGCACAAAAATTAGTTCTTCTGAATCTTTTTCGAGATTTATAGAAAAACTCAAAAAACTTGGGAAAAAAATCAAAAAAAAAAATGTCGAAAAAAGCGCAAAAGAAACAAGGGAGAATCAGGATATAGTATATGCTATATACATATCGCTTTGGCCAGTCACTGACTCACTGGTCATTTATGAATTCTATCTGAACATGAGATGACAAGTAAAAGAAGAAAGCTGGGACATCTCTTCAGACCTGCTGGAGCCTCAAATGGGGCTACATTTAACATGTGCATAACGGCCCGCCTTTTTTTTTTTTTTTTTTTTTAACACATCATCGGGGGTGTCCCAACAGCAGACAGGGATAAGAGCCCACACCTGCTGTAGGGGCATCAGTTTCAGATGGCTCCGATCTTGTTCGTGGGGAGCGACATGTGCTGGGAATTGTTGGGTTTGAACTTCAAGGCGAAGAGGATGATTGAGAGTGGAAGTTTTAATCCAATTGACTACGAATAATTATGGATGACTTAAGATTTCAAGAAATTTCTGACCAGGTCGCAGTCTGAAAACTATTCTGTATGGAAGTTCAGACGTACCGGAGGATCCTATAAGAGCGGTCACCTCTATTTCGGGATTAATTTGAGAATGAAGAATATATGGTTGGGCTCAAACCCGAAGACAAAGAGGATGCATGAGACACAGAATTTTGAGAAATGAATAGAAATCTACATTTTAATGGTGAAATTCAGGAAATCATGCCTTGATAATGAGAATGAACTCAATCGTTTACGGTAAATCCATATGTTTGAAATGGGGAAAGTCCGTACTATTATTTTACGGTAAATCCATATGTTTGAAATGTTGAAAGTCAATATCAATTAAGAAGAATTAGGGTTCTGCTCTCTCTCTCTCTCTCTTTCTCTCTCTCTCTCTCTCTCTCTCTCTCTCTCTCTCTCTATCTCTCTCTCTCTCTCTCTCTCTCTCTCTCTCTCTCTCTCTCTCTCTCTCTCTGTGTGTGTGTGTGTGTGTGTGTGTGTGCGGTGGGAGATTAGGGGAGAACTGGGGAAAGGGAGAGGTTGCAAGGGTGGAAGATATCGATGAGAGGTTGAGAGGATTGAAGAGAGTAATGGCGAATCAGTGTTAATTCTCCTCCTCACTCTCTTTCTCTCTCTCTCTGGGTGTGAACCTCGGTGGGAGAGTAAAATATGCGAGGGTATTGGAGATCAGTGGTAGAGAAGTGAGAGGAAGCAACAGGGCCAGGGAGGGGGGGGGGCTCGGGGCTAGGAATTGTTGACATGGAGGCACAGTGCCATACCTGTGCTGACAAAAATGTAAGAGATGAAGGGCAATAGTAGAAAACGGGAAGACAGAAAAGGTTGAAAGCATATGGACTTATCTGGCGACGACAGCAATGGGGACGAGTCTGAACATGCTAGCATAGTATTGAGTGAACTTGAATCACAGCGATGCGAATGTTGGTGATGATTGCAATAACAATATTCATGATGATCATCATCATGATGGCATTCAGGATGCCGACAGTGGCGGTGATGATGATACCAATGTCAAAAGTTAATGATGAAAAACAATGGTGATAGTCACAAGCTTGGCCCAATGGCAATGATGGCGTTCATGGGCTATGCTGATGGCAATGTCGTTGATCAGTGTCAATGACAAGGATGTCAACAGGGGTCCTGAAAGTGTTGATACGGATGGCTACGAAGACCTTTGATTCAATCACAAATGTCGATGGCAGCTTCAAAGTGAAAACCTGCACAGAGCTCTGCTGTGTGGCGGGGATCTTGAAAACTCTGTTGTTAGAGTGTGGGCAGGAGGGTAGGTTGTTTTTGCTCTGATACCAGTATAACAAGAGCACTGGGTTCAACGGGGAGGAAGGATGAACGAGAGTGAGTGTGCTGCACTCCAATTGAATGCCGAGTGGAAATACATGAAGATTACCGGCAATGTAAATCCATTCCACGATGCGGAACTCTGGTCCAGCATAGAATGTCAAACAGATGTGTGTGATCAATACATATAGTGGGGGACAGCGTAGTGGCTACCTTCTTCACCCGAATAGAACGCCTGGTCCTTATGGCCGTATTTGGTTTATTTGTCAGCCTAGATACATCGATAATGACCGGGCGTTCTGTTCGGGTGAATACGGTAGGCTGTTTTCTTTGCTTTTTTCTTTTCAGCTTTCTTTTTCCCTTCAATGCCTTCATTGTAAAGCTGGGAACCGGGTCCAGTGTCCCTTACATATATGATACACTCTACACTTCCTTCCATTATGGCTGAAGGACGCCAAATGGTTACTCCTTGTCCCGGAGGTTTGAGCACTGCTCAACCCCTGTGTGCATTTCTCCTAAAACGTACCTCTCGACCCTTTCGGCTGCCTGATCTTGCTATGTACTTCTAGATTGATTGTGGCAGAGGTGGTAGGTGTAGAAATGACTCAGAAATTCAGAATGTCTTTTTTGGAGGGGGTTAAACACTGCTCTATCTATGGGCCTCCTATCCTCTTGCTGAGCTTGTATCTGTGCCATTCCACTTTGATCGAGGTGGTGACTTAGGGCTTTGCTCTACTATAGGGACACCCTGAATCTCGAGGACGACCCGGATACAGGAGGGGTCACGGACATACACGGTCATTCCCCCCCTGTATCACATCGTGCAGACTCTATGGGTGGCGAAGCCACCCTTCTACATCAATGCGACAACCCTCCCCCCCTTTTCCTAAGATGACACCCTACTTAGAAGCCCTTCCCCAGACTCACGCCCAGTCGGCCCCTCAGTGGGAACTCATACAGACGCCAACCCGGATGCCCACAAGCATCGTGAGATCAACCTGAAGCCCGCCCGTGGGAATTGTATAGTCGGGACCTAGGATTTTACGATGTGGGTATGGGCTCTCGCGGGTGGATCATCAGGCCGGCAAACAACCATGGTACCCAGACGCACCCAGATACACGCCCAGAGAAGCCCATACGAACGAAGCGGCGCACACAGACAGGCCCACAATCCCTACACAGAGTCCTATCTACCCATCCCCCCCCTTCCCCCCCATCTATTTATAATCCCACCCCTCATCTATCCCCTCTACGCCCGCCCATGATGATTACACGAGACAGACCTAGAGATCGTCAGACCATACTCAACACACAGGCCACACACAGACACTTGACACCCATCAGACCCCTAAAGGCCAACCGCTCAAACAGTCCTCCCCTCAAAGCCCACTACCAGCATACCACAATCATGGGCCTAACCCCTTGCGTGGTGCGCAGGCAGTGTCTGTAACAAGTACCATGTGTCAGCCCAAGGGGGATGTGCGAACGGCTGGGCGCTATGAAAGCGCCTTACCGCGGACGTGCACGAGGCCGCAGAGTTTTGAACCTGCGACCTCGTACCTCGATGCGCATTTCCAGCCGGTGCTCGAACCACTGAGCCACCAGGCCAACATGTGGAAATGCCTCGTACCAACGTTTCCGAAGTACCCTGGATGGTACTCGTCCGTCATGATTCTGTGATGATGGAGATCGCCACTGTTACCCCTATATATATATATATATATATATATATATATATATATATATACGGGATGCTTCCTGTGAGTTTGGTACATCCATGCCTGGCGCTGCGGTGGCGGCACTTCTTACGGTTGTTTTCAGACAGGTCAGCATCTTTGCTAGCTAAGCAGTCGCTTGCTTGCTTCAGATTCCTGTAGTTCTGCGAGATGGAAATAGCTCATATCTGACACAAGGGAGTAACTTGGAAGCATGAAACACCGGGTAAGTGTGCGAATGTGGAGGAATCTCAACAACATGAAACACTGGGTAAGTGTGCAAATGTGGAGGAATCTCAACAACATAGGAAGGACCATCCACATCACCAATCACATCGAGAATATGCCACGGTCCCCTATACGCAGGCAATAACTTCTGCGAGATACTCTTCTGGGAGAAACTCTTCAGACTTTATCCAGACCAAATCTCCTACAACGAACTGCGAAGGTCTGCAGTGTTTATTTCCTTGTTGTATCATCTGATGTTGTGCCTTTCTGATGTTCTCTCTCACCTTCTCTAAGTCTTTCTGATATTGCACAGCAAACCTGGCGGAAGTCTTCGCACTTGATCAGGGTTAGGACAATCGATGGACCTACGTGGGCGCCAACCTAAATGTGTTCGTGCTGTAGCCAAATGCACAGAACTGTTACAGGCACTAGCGACATTAGCTAGATGTTCATCCCAGTCAATCTGATCTGGTCGGATGTGCATACGCAGCACCTGCTGCAACACTTTGTTCATCTGCTCGGTCTGTCCATTTGTCTCAGGATGTCTGCCTGAGGACATAGTCAGTTTGGACCCATAGACATTCATGAGCTGTTGCCAGTGCTTGCCCATGAATCTCATATCCCTATTACTTACAATAGTCAAGGGATGCCCGTAGTCTTTCACCCAATGATTAAAGCACTCTCGAATTAGTAAGTCTATCCTGGCTTCAGCAGGGAGTGGCACAAAAACAACAAACTTGCTGAATCTGTCCACTATCACCATAACTTGGCTCTTCCCGTTCCTTCTTCTCACCTTAGTGTCCATAAAGTCTATAGACACGGAGTCTCCGGGACCCGACAATACAGGCAGAGGTCTAAGTAAACCGAGGGAGGCTGCGTGGAACGTGGAACTCTTGTTCCACTTACAAACTTTCCAGCCCTGAACATAGGCTATGTAGTCATGTTTCATCCCAGCCCATGTACAGGAACATAGGAGGTTGCAGACCTGAACATAGGCTATGTAGTCATGTTTCATCCCAGCGCATGTATAGGAACATAGGAGGTTAGCCTACATTTTCCTCCAACCGAAGTGTCCCTCAGTGTCGTGACATTTCCCTAGGATTAGACTGCGAATCTCTTCACTGTTTGGTATGCAGAGTCGGTTGTGCACGTTCGTCTTCTCAAACAGTAGTCCATGGGTTGCACTATAATCCGGAACTTCGTGTTGCGCCATCTGGACTTTGTTAATCAACTGACTATAGACTGGATCAGTAGTGTAGGCAGACCTAATCGTCTCTCTCTTCCTCTCAGCCATCTTCCAATCAATTTCTGCTTGTTGATCTTCTTTATATGGCTGCGTTGTCCCACCAGATCTCATGGTTACACTCGTGCCACATGCGCAGTGGAATCCAAAGTGAACCCCATATCACGGATAGGGTCAAGATATCAAACATTGGGTAGCCATCCACAATTACTAAAGGCACAGGTATGTAACCTCCTCCTCCTCACCACGTAGACCTCACCCTCAATACTTAAGACTACCTAATCTACATTGGAGTGTGACCTGAATTCTCCCCCACCACAGTGTCACTACAGCTACCTTGTCAGGCTGGTGGGCAACCAGCAGCTTAAGGTCAGCCAGCAAGGATCTCATGAATTATTTAACGACGCAGACAGGACGTCGTGCCCACGAGGATCTGAAGGTTGCCTCTCAAGACTTATAGCTCCTCACTGCATCATCTCAGGTTCGGTCTCATGCGAGTTAGTATCGGTCTTAGGGCTAGACAAGTTGTTTTATGAGCGCTCGCCGCTCATCCCCATGCGCCCTACTTTACGGGTGATACATCTAGCTGCGGAACTTCTAGCCTAGACACGACCTACTTCATACACGTGTCTGACTAGATGCTGACTCAAGACAGAATCAGATTGTCACCAAGTGTTCTGTCCAGCAGCAGCGACACCAAGATGTGGGAAGGTACCAAGACACTCGTTCATTCAACAAAGCAAATACAGGGCTTGGGGGCGATGCACTTTGTGAACGTTCGTTCGATGAAGCTCCTCGACGCTCCTCACATGCAGGTACGTAATCACCATCCCCCAATAATGGCCACTTCTTCTTCAGCCTACAACCCCTATGTCAAACTCTAAACCTCCACTCGCCGGCCTTAATCATGCCAGCGTTCATCACTTAGCAGATGCAGCGAGTTACCAGCTCCGATACCAATTGCATTGAGCCTCACTGCTCGACACCTTTAGCGCACACACACATTGAGAGAGACACGAAATTCACACTGGAGTCCAGAGATGCAAAGTCCAGATATGCACAACTTAGGAAATCCAACAAATTATCACATTAAACAGCTTCGGAGACCCCGTCACCAAACTCAACAGCGCAGAATTCAGCAACCCAATACCAGTATCCTCATCTAAGGTAGGTGACTCTCTTCTCCCTGGCTCACTCTCCCTCTCTGTCTTCTCTCTCAGTCTGTCCCTCCTGGTCTTCTTCATGCTCTCTCTCTCTCTCTCTCTCTCTCTCTCTCTCTCTCTCTCTCTCTCTCTCTCTCTCTCTCTCCCTCTCCCTCCCCTGGAGAATCTTGACTCTGAATACATGGCTGCTACTCAGCTCTATCCCTACTACTAACTTATGCAGCTATGGCCGCCTTCCCTCTCAGTGCAGCGCTGCCCAGCAGGGCTCTCGCACACATGCTATTTGTGGATAGCACACAAGTGCCTCAGCAGCACTTCCACACTTCTCACGAATGAGCAATCTCTCCAAAACGTGGCTGGCCAGTCCTTACATTGACTTGGACTGAGCCTCAACTCCTCCCAGCCTGTGCGTCCTTTGGCTTGACTTGGACCCGGTACCACATGCCCACGGCCAGCTTGCTTCAGAATGTCAAGGCCTGGTACTTTTCCCGAATTTTCATTGGTGTGCTGTTGCTCGAGTCTGTGAGTCACGACTTTTCATCTGTGAAACATGACTTTTGACCGTGGCTTGTAACTCTTGCCTCTGGGGAGGACTTTTCAATATGAGACGTGACTTTTGCTTTTCGAACGCAACCTTTGCCTTTGGGATGCGACTGTTCACCAGGTGCCTGTTGGACTCGACTCCTAAGGTACCCGACTGTGACCTTTCTGAACTGGCCGACTTGGCCTCCCTTGGCTTGAGACCTAGACCCTGAAATTCGAATTTGGGGTCTGCATCGTGGAATGGCTTTCAACAGGGTTCAGACAGAAGACGAGTCCGATACTCTTTCGGCATCGTCCTCAACAAAAGAGAGAACCCACCTGCTGAAGTGAGAGAAGCCGATGCTTGTCCCCACCCCTCTTTTAACTAACTATCCCTGACTCCATGTTTCCCTTCCCACTACAGCATATGTCACCCCCTCATCCCCTGCCTCACCATTTTACATGCGACTTTCCTCTTATGCCTCTCTTACTCCCTGACAAACCCCCTGTCCCCATGCAGATCATGCCCTCGCCAGTGGTATCCCACTCTGCCCCAGCCCGGCAACCTCTGTAGAACATGTTGCCCTTTAGGCGACTGCCCATCTCCCATCACTTGCACACCTCCCACATTCCTAACCAACCCCACTGCGCTTGTAACCCTGGTACCACGCCCACCTCAACTCGCCCTCCGCTCATAACCCTTGCCCTGTCGTACGCTGTCCTATCTCTGGTCGAGCCCTGACCTCCGGGCAGTACATGTCGCCCCACAAGGGCAACACCTCTCACCCCTCCCACCCTTAATCCGCCCCCTACTCCGCCCCTCACGTTCTCGCCCTAGATTGGTAATAACTCCATCTCACAGGTAAAGAAAAGGGAAAAAAAAGAAAAAGAAAATATTTCCCCGTGACCCCATGTAACCCAACCCAGCCGCCAGCCCTCGCTCTATACAGACCACACTACCAATCCCTATCGATTCCCCCCCCCCCCCCCCCCCCCCCCCCTCAACTCGACACTGACCACACTCCCTCCACTCCAAGCAAAAGCCAACCACACACTCCATTACACCTTGTCAACTCCCCCCCATTCAACCCTTGCTACACCTTGCCTTCTCTCCACTATTAATCTACCTTCTCTCCTCCCCTCGTTCTCCCCTTCCTTCCTCCTCTCTCCCTCTCCGCCCACCTACTCCACAGCCCACCCCATATCTCATCACAAATCTCATCCCCCTACTCACTGTACATTTCCGCTCGAAAATTCACTCCCATCCCTCAATCCTTCTCAAACACTTGACAAATCCCTCCTTGTTAACTAGCACTAACCAGATTTTCCAGACAGCAACCCCGTTCTGTCTCGGCAAGCTCAGCAAACCTTGATCGGCACACCTTGTGAACTCCTGCTAAGTAAAGAGAAGCAAAATAACCTCCTGAGAAAAAAGAAAGAAAAGAGAAAATTTAAAAAAAAGAAAAAAAGAAAAGAAGAAGAAGAAGGGGGAGGAAAACAAGGAAATAATAGCAGTGCAGGGGTAAACCCAAGGTTGACTGTTGTGTGTGAAGGTGTGAAAATGCAGAGCCCAGTAAGTCGTAAGGGCCCTGCAACATTCAAACGAATGCTTCAAACGCCCACGGCCAACCCTCAGACGTCTCAAATGGGCAAACCAGCTCTGAAATTTTTTGACAACGAAGCTCTCACATTTCTCATCGGGAAAACTGAAGTACAAGGGGAGATGGTTATTGCAAAAGTGAAGATAAATGAAAACAAGGAGGAAGAGGTCATAATCTGGAAATACGCTGAAGGCAAAGTGTCGAACTGGATGAACTAAATGGACACATGTTGTTATCTTCAATTTCGCCAGAAGTTGTGCAAACTTGCAGCCAGCAGAAAAATCGAAATGGGATCACAGCAACAATTAAAAAGGACCAAAACTTAAAGTCTGCAAGCGATTTCCATGCGTAGCCTGGGTCGCAGCTCGGTCATGGTGACCTTCAATTTGCAGGACCATGCACGCGTGGCAGCCGAGATGAAATCCAGGAACTGCAATGGCTCAATATGCACTCTCACACAGGGGAAGAAACAGACAAATGTGAAGCCAAACCCAATGTTCTCAGTCTCGTACAAACAAACTTTGCTTAAAGAGCAGTTTTGGGTCCAGTTTGACAACATTCAACCCGACTTCCACGGGTTGGTGGTAGACAAACTCGAAAGACAGCCATTGTAGAGGTCAAAACTGACGATCCGCCGGTTTTCCCGCTAGAGTGGAAATCCAGATTCAAGACAGGGTACAGGCAATTAAGGTTTCAACCAAGGCATCCCCCATCTGTTTCAGATGCAGAGACAGGGGACACATGGGGTCTGATCCTGCATGTCCGAAGTTCCCAAAACAGCAAAGAGAGAAAACACTTCACCTCTACATGATGCTGGAGCTGGAAGATGCCCCGGGAACTTGTTTCATTGTAGACCCAACCTACGACGGCTGGGTCTTTGATGATAACTTGGACGACCCATAGTGGGTCTAGCATTATGCTGACAAGGAGTCAGCAACAGAAAAAACGGACATGTGTGCAGGTGGCAAAAAAGTGCCACATGCAAAGAGACAGGGAACCCAGCGGAGATCGATGCAGTCCCCCTCAATGATTCCCGTGTGATCAGGGAAGAGAGAGCAAGGGAGGACGTGCGCTGGGACCTGGACTCGGTCCGGGAGCAGGTCGAAGAAGAATACTCCGAAGAACCCGTAAAAATACAGACCAAAATACAAGCTTACATCAGGTTCAAAGAACAGGAATTAAAGCAAGAATTATCTGAATTGAACCAAAAAGTGAACCAGACACAGACGGACAATAAGCGAACCATGGAAGGAGGAAGGACCGCGGAGGGAGGGAGACCAGGATCAAACTAAAGAAAAGGAAGGGCCTCAGAGTGGACATCAAAGAGGGGCTGCAGCAGCTCCCGGAGGGGGAGCAGCAAGCTGACACAACCTCAGACAAAGGGCGTAGGGATAGTGGCAAGTCCGCTGCTCCACAGCCTCCAGCAGCGAAGATGATGACCCAGCAAAGAGATCCCTCCAATGGCTAAGAGACTACATCGAAAAGGCTTAAGAGAAAAGGAACAGTTCTTCGATATCTGCACACCCTGCACGACACACATGGAGAGAACCCAAAAAAAGGGTTCAGTTGCAGGCTTTCAGACGCCCTCCAATCAATAGGATGCGCTGAAAAAAGCAGAAAAGTTCTCTGAGTACACAGTGTTCAGATATGCAGAGAAGAAGAGGGTCAGGGAGCAAGGCCTTGGTGATAAAGCTGATGCTAAGGAAATCTTTCAGGAGCTGCGACAAAAGAAATGGAAGAGCAGTGAGCACTATGAACCAGAAAAAAAAGGAACCAGCACAAACCAATCAGAAACTGAGTCTGCAAATAAAACAGTCAAGGCTGAACTTGAACAGGAAATAGAGGCCCAGTCTCACAAGCTCAAGAAACTGAATGTAGTCTATGAGCCAGAGTTCATATCCCTCAGGCAAATAGCAAAAGGCAAGGACCCCTATGTGCTGGAATCAGCCAGATGTGCAAGGTTAACACTGACGGGGACCCGCCCACTCTTGGCTGCTCGCTATGTGGATAAGGCAAAAGAGTGGCAGGTTGCCACAAATGTGTCCTTCACAATTCCTAGGATCGATGAAGGGCAGAGCGTGGCAACCATCCTGCAGGAAAAAATCACAATGGCATACCCCCTGGGTGTCTTTGAAACGGGCACCCTGGTAACTCAGCAGGATGACGGCTCTCAGCCAGTGCAGCAGGATGACCAGCATGATCAGACAGACCCCATTGGCTCCCAGAAGGACCAGGCTGAGCCTGATCCCAGAGCCTTCACCCCCTCGTTGCAAAAATGCGTGAGGGTGCCAAGCTGAAAGGAGGAATGAGATGGCAACCTTGGGACACGGTGACACTATTCCCTACAGCGCGCTGTCAGGAAATGGCATCCCTGCTGAACAGCAGGCCTCATCACTGGCTGTTCTGACTAGTGACAAAAAATTCAGTGGAGACTCTGATTCAGACTCCATAGGCCGCAATAGACCTGGAAAGATACTACAGAGATGAATACACTGAGGAGGAGATGGACGATTGGATTGAGACAGCCCCCAGAAGCCAAGTTGGAGGGTTCTCCGGCCAAAGAAATCAGCGGCAGCATTGGATAGTATATGTTGGATGATTCCCTGTCCAATACCCAGTCTGATCCGCCCAGGGACTAGGCAGATTCTACAGAACCCGGGGGCCTAAACGCCACCTAGAGCTGGAAACACTGGCCCCTTCATGGTCACCATTCAAGCCCGACCATGGATGTGCTGACAAGACAGGCCAATGTAAGGGGGCTGAAGGTAGATTGGAAAACACAAGGCCTAATCATTTGTAGCTGGAATGTCAATGGTCTTGGGAATATTACCAACAAAGAAGACGAACTAAATGACCTCATTAAAGGGCTGAAAAACTACTAAAAAAAACTGGCAGATATTATGCAAGAAACTCTCCTTACGAACTCAGAAGACCGCCAAAAAAATCAGGAAATACTTCACAAGGAAATTAGGTGGAGTTAGGGACGAGGTGCGGGCCTCAGACAGCACATCTAGCACGAAAGGCACTGTGATTCTCAAACCAAAATCTTAAAGTGTCTACTCGGCCGGCTCGGTACAAGGGGGATAAATGGACGAGGAGACAAGCAAATGTTGCCTGATGAACTTGAAATGGAAAGAGGAAGAGGTAAGAATCATTCATGTTTAAGCACCGAACAACCCAACAGAAAAAGCCGAGTTCACACTCATGGTGGGCCAATTAGTAACACCACTTTCGGCTTGCATCATAGGAGGAGACTGGAATGCTACCCTGGACCCGAATAATGGCCGGATCTCTTGGGCAACATCTACTCAGGCTTCACAGGAAGCGGCTCCGATCCACAGACTTATGATGGGCCATAACTTAGTGGATCCATTTTGTACTCTGTACCGGGGCAGAAAAGCTTTCTCCGTGGTCAAGCAGAACCACAGTTACCACACACATCGCACGAACTTCTCTCGGATTGATTACTTCCTTGTCTTTGAAGCCTTAATGGGGATTGTCGAAGATGCAGATATCCTGGCTCTCCTATTGTACTCTGGATTGGACCACAAGCCAATAGAGCTGATATTCAGCTTTGATCAATATATAACGAGAGGAGCCAGCTTTCACAAGCTTAAGAACTCTCTTCTCCTAAGCCAGACTTTTCAAGATAGTATTCACGACTGCTGGCAAAATTCAAAAGGTATCTTTCTAGAAGGCCAGGACAGATGGAAATGATTCCAAGAAAGCTACCTATCTCTGTCTGTGTCAGCAGCCCGTATCTCTAGGAAACTAGCAAATGATCAGAAGCGAAGGAAACAAGTTCTTGAAACAGCACTCGAAATCGCTGAGACCGGCTTGATAAACAACCCATCCTCGCCGATCTACTCCTTAGCCTTCAAAAAAACTCGAGAGGAGCTTGCTCTATGGAGACAATGGGACTACAACTGAGGGCAAGGATGAATGATTATGAACTGAATGAATCAATGACAAAATTATTCTTTGCAAGAATAAAGGCCAACAATAGATCAAGCTCTGTAGAAGCCCTTAAAGAGATGGCCGTAGACCAGTTTGCAAGAATGGACAGTCAAGGAATCCTGAAAGTAGCCAAGTAATTCTACCAAGAATTGTACCAGACCAAAACCTTCTCTCCCACTCCTACTCCCATAAGGGAAGCAAGATCGAAAATGCTCCATTCCCTAGACAGAACAATCTCCCAGGATCAGGCAGATGTACTCGATGGACCAATAACCTTAGAGGAACTGCAATATGCGGTTCACACTATGAACAATGATAAGACCCCAGGCATTAACGGCCTGACTAAGGAGTTCTGGGAGAAGTTATGGCCCATGATGAGGAGCTCTCCTATATTTCTGTCAAGACAGTTGGGAAAAGGGAGGTCTGGGAGAGCTACTGAGCAGCCGTGTCGTCACGTTACTATACAAGAAGGGAGATCGAGAAGACATCCGGAATTACAGACTCATCTCCTAACTCACTCTCCCTTACAAGATCTTGGCTAAAGCCTTGGCCAACCTGATCTTAAACCTCTCCGGCAAATGATTTCACATAGACCAGGCTGGGTTTATTCCAGGGATAACATTCTCCATAATGTTCTAACTTTAAAGAAGGCAGCCAGTAAGGAGAAAAAGGGTTAAATACAACAATCTTGCACTTTGATTACGAGAAAGCCTACTATCAAGTCGATCAGGCTTTCCTCAATGCAAGCATGAAAAAATGGGTGTTGGACCCAACTTCAGGAAATGGGTCAGAGTTCTCTATAACAATGCAGGTCAACGGTCTGTTGTCTGAATCCTACCTGATCTCAAGATCAGTGTGACAGGGGGATCCCGTAGTTCCGCCAATCTTCCTATTTGTAATCGAAGCTATTGCTTCTTACTCAAAGACCCCTCGATGCAAATATTGCCAGAGCTCAATATCGGTACCCTGCACCACATCCAATTCCCGACAGTCATAATGCTCGCTGATGATCTCATGGTCCTTGTAAGAGCATCGGATTCCTCGGTGAAAGTGCTTGTCAGGGCAATGGAAGCTTTCAGGCTAGCCTCTGAAATGAAAGTCAACTGGAAAAAACCACCAAGTTGGTGGCTTGCAGATGAAGAAACACCCAGGTTGGAAGGTCCCGAAGCAGACATGACATGGGAAAAAACGGAAGAGCTACCTGGGAATTCTGGTAACCAAGGATGGCCCCGCCCCGCAGATGGTACAAAACCTGCTAACTAATCAAATCAACAGAACGGGACGATGGGGGATGGCCCCGCCCCACAGATGGCACAAAACCTGCCAACTACTCAAATCAACAGAACAGGACGATGGGGGTACCTCTTTGTTAGGAAGGGCCTTGAACATCAACACATCTATCTTCTCCATGATCTGGTATATTGCTGCCATTTGGACCATGCCTGATCACACGAACAAGGAATTGAACCGCAGAGCCAGGTCGTACCTCTGGTCAGGCGACCCTAACAAAACTGAATACATATCCCCCTGGCATTATATAACAAGAAGGCCTCTAAGGAATCATCGACCCAAAGCAGGAAACTAAAGCTCTTCAGATCAAATGGATCATTAAGCTGCTAACCCAACCCAGACTGGCATGGCACAAACTAGCACTGGACAGTATCAGAGACATAGCTCCTATCCGTAGTCCAACCAACTCGGCAGGCCTATTCTGGGTAATGAACAAGGAGTGGACCCCGAAGACTGACCGCAGGAGACGGCCAGCAAACGCCTCACTGAACTATTCACGGTCCCCTACTCCTTACTGGACTGCTCTTATTCACATATGGAGTTTTATTCCAAAACAAAACAAGAAACCCAAATCTAAGGAGGAATCTTATGCCAACCCCTATTTGGGAACCCGTGTGTGAGAGACGCAAGCGATCACTGACTCTCACTTTCAAGCAGCCAGCGGTGGCTCTTATGGATCAAGCAGGGAGTATGGAGGATCAGTTACATCTGTGATGAAGATAGAAAGGACTGGATTGACGAGGGAACGATTAAATCACGCCTGGACGGCTGCCATTATAGATATGAAAACCTGCAAACAGTGATTAGTAGTTCCCGGATGGATGGAAAGACGTACTCAAAGAGGACTTCTCTTGGAAGCAAGGCGAGTGGGGAGTAGGCGAGTGGGGAGTACTGACACAGGAGACGGTGCCTGCAAGGGCATACCAATTCTCCACAGACCTCCGGGATCAGACCTTTCAGGGGCCTTCACCTCATTCCCGGTAGACCTGACCAATCCCAAATCTCCCCTCCATCTACAACACAGACCCACAACAGTCAGTCCTGAGCTTATTCACCCTTGAAAAAATAAAAGTATTAGGCAGTTGGCCAAATGCAATCTTCTGAATTGAAATTGCAATCCAAGAATTAGAGTTTGACCCAGATGAGTGGGCTTGGTCCTCCAGTAACAACAGATTTTGCAAAACTCCCATTCACATCACACAATACACAGTCAAAACGGACTACAGAATGCTACTAAAGACGAAGGACCCCAATCCGGTGATCAAAGTTAGGTGGAACAAAATACTGGGCCAGGAAGCAGAACAAATATAAAAAATATAAATCAATACTCCCGGTCAAAATAAGCAGCCTACAGTGGCTCATTACCTACAATGCACTTCCCTTGAACAGTTGGCTACATATCAGAAAAAACGACCCTAACAGCTCAGATCTCTGTGTAGTGTGCTCAGACAATGAACAGGAAAACATCATACACTGCCTGAACACATACGAGGTCGCTAGACTACTGGGCAAGAGCATCTTCCCTCTGGAACTAATTGTTTCCTCAGAACATTGTACAACTCCAGCAGTTTGTGTGAAAAGGTGTGGGCAACGACCAAATCCTCAATGGAGACTGAAGTCTTCTCTCAATGGAAGAAAGCCAGGATCCAAGTGCAGGAGAATCAGGAGAAGCAGCAAGAGATTCTGGCAGACTTCACGAAAGTATGGCTGATCAATGGAAAGGTTGCGAGCATTCATGGACTTCACCTCAGATGGAATGACTGGCACAACCCCTGCTCGCTGCAGGGAGAACAGGAAAATCACCTCCCACAGCCTCAAGACTTCGGAGCTTCATAGTTCGGACTTATGACCATGGGCACACTTGCTGGGCGCACTTACAAACAGCCTGTTCATGGCACTTGAGACTTACAGCAGTTCTTCTCTCGGTGCTTCTTGCATTTAAGGCTATCTGACAGGGTCTCTGATGAAGACTCTGAGAGGAATCACAGGGAAAGGCAAGCTGACAGTCAATCCTCCACCAAGTGGAGTAATCAATGCTGATCAAGGATCCTTCAGCCAGACGGAAGGATGTGTGAGTGGGTACGTGATGTAATACTGCTATTTGACTTGCCGGGGGAATAGGAACCGGACTGATGTTCCCCAGAATGGATATGGACTCATGGAACCAGGACCATAGGGACCTGTTAAAAAAAAAAAAAAAAGGAAACAGACTGACGCTCCCAGAATGGACAAGGAGCCAGGACCACAAGGACCTGTTTACACAAAAGAAAAGAAGAGAAAAAAAAAGAAAAAAGAAAAAAAACAAGTGAGCGGAGCAGAGCTGCTGCCTCTAGACTTGAGTTCGCTGTCAGTTGATACTTGCCTGTTGGAAATGCATTGAATCGACAGGGTAAGGAGGTCTGGTCATCAGAATGAAGTGCACTGGAGCACGTTGGGGGCCTGCATGTTTTTCTAGTTCATTGGATGTGTGTTGGCATCGGCAGAAAAAATGTTATGTACCCGATTGAACTTGAATCCACAACAAATTCACACGTTCCCACACACGCATGCGATTGCAGAGTAGACTCAAAGGAGGCAAATCCACACAAAACCGGAGAGAAGATATGCACAGAAGAAGCTCAAAATACACAGAATTGAAAAACGAATTTCAATTGTGCAATCCCTCGCCCTCTTCCAATCAATCCAGAGTACTTGTTCCAAGAATCACAACCGCTTTTACAACAACCCCGAACAACCAGAAATAAGTGTTCAACGAAGTATGCAGGAGTCTTCTTCTTCCTCCTCGCCACCTCGTACCCCTGGCTATGGCTGTCGTAGCAGCAGTAACCCCACAGCTGTCACAACGTGCCAATCTCAACCAGCAACCCCAATGATAGCAGCGTCAGCTCAGCCCCGGCAGGGAAGTGCAGCGCAGGAGGTCCTGATGAAGAAGAAGACAACCGACCCAGCACTTCGAAGAAGATGAAGTTCCTCGTGAGGAGGAACAGCAGATATGGCTGCCAAGTGGAGAATGGCAGCGCCCAAACCCAACAACACAGTCCTGTGGAAGCTCTCGTGCAGAGCTTCGAAATAGCAGCAGTGCGATCTTCAACTTTGTTTCCCAACCCCGGCCATGGCTGGGCTTCGAGGAAGAAGATGACCTCGCCCAAAATAGAGCAGCAGCGCTCCAACAACGGACGGTCAGAGTTTCCCCAGCCAACGAAAACGTGAAAAGACCCGAACCAAATTTCCTGCCCGCTACTTCTACCTTCTGCTTAGACCTATGACGGACTCCAAAAGCAACAACCAAAGACTCATCTGTATCTAGATGGAAACAGGGGAAAAAGGGACCTAGACCTATGACAAGGCAAAAGGAAAAGGTCGAATGGCCTAGGACTACGAAACAGAGACTACTAGTGACAGACCCAGGAATCAAGTCCCATGAGCTCAACACTCGTAAACAAAACACAAAGGTTACAGGTCACGGGATCAAGTCCCGCAAGGCTCAAAACAAGACAACAAACTACAAAGCCGAACACCTGTACAGTCCCCACTGGGAAACTGCGATTTATTGCGAAAATGTGACGCCTGCTGAAACATGTAAGGAAAATCGCCAGGAGGTGCAGAGTATGGTCGTCGTCATGCTTTATTTGTATTTCACAATAGGTTATTTTTATATTATGGGTGTGACAACCGAGTACTGGTGCTGTCTTTGTGTGGATTTCTGCTCAAACAACTGTGTATTGGAAAGAGATGTATGTGCGCCTCCTATGCCTGGAATCTTGTTTTTAGTGGCTAGAAACCTGAAGGTGTTCAGAGATGGGTGTTTAGAGGCAAAGTTGCAGATCTACGACACAACCGACTCTCCTGGAAGCGGTAGCATAACATGCCTGGAAGCGGTCAAGACAAATGCTTGGGGGAAGACACACTACCAGCCTGGTGACCTAGATCATCAACCCCAAACTATGGCTTTCAGACCAAGGCTAGAACTTCCCGGGTTCTTGGTAACAAGCCATTTTGGCAGTCTCGGCAATCCTGATGTCTAAAAGTCAATGCTCAATGAGGGAGAAATCAATGCTGTCCAGACTCCAGAGTCTTGATGGAGGGAAGCGCGGATGTGTCCGTTTATTTACCTTTTTTTGTTTCTTTCAAATTCTTTGTCAATTTATGTATTCCATGACTTGCCGGTGGAAAAGGAACTGAACTGATGGTTTCCTCGTGGTTGTGCCTTTCTGTTGTCATGGGTGGCTCAGGTGAGCAGATCATGCATGTCATTGGCACAAAAGAACATCAATTTTGGACACATGATGACAAACGAGCACCGTGCGAAGACACTTGTTCTGAGCAACACATCTGATGTATTACTGCTGTACAAAATAAGAAAGACAGGTAAAAAGTGCTACGGCAGAGGAAACAATTGCCTTCAGTAGTCATCCATTAATCATTGATTGATATTCTCCTTTTCCTGCGTATGTGGCTCCCAGGGAAGGCATGTTGCAGTGAAGAGATGCCTGTATTTGGGTGGAGGTGGTGCAGGGGAATGTCAAGCGTGCAAACAGCTTGCTGTCACAGATGTTGAATGAAAAGACAGTCCATAAAGTTTAAGAACCAACAAAGAGTGAGCAGGAAATGCTAAGCTTTTGAGGAGGCGGCTTCTCAAAGTGAGACTGCAATGGAAGATGAGCAGAACTGCTGAAGCCTAAACTAACATCTTCGCCCGAATAGAACGGTCGCCGCCCAGTCATTATAGCTGCATTTGCGCCAAGTTGCGGTCCAGGTACAGTGATAATGACCGGGTGTTCTATTTGGGTGAAGATGGTCGCAAGTTGCATTGTTTCCACAACATGTGTACCAAAATGTATTATTTGAGTGGCAGTGGCGTATGGATTTCTGAATGACTCCAAATCTGAAACCATAAATTTGGGCGAGTTGATGGGAGACAAACAAAAAAGTTGAAAAACTAGTCTGAGTCAGTTGATGGGAGACAAACAAAAAAGTTGAAAAACTAGTCTGAGTCAGGGCTGTAAACCCGGTCCCACTGGGGGGTCCACCCCCAACCGGAACCGGGCCGGTGGGACCGGCCGGTCCATCGGGCCGGTTGCCATCCGGTCGGATATAGCGCATAGGCGGATACTGGCCGATTCAATTTTTTTTGGGGCCAGGAGGCCCCCACGTGGGTTGTGGGGGCCTCCTGGCCCTAAAAAAAGATGAAACGGGTCCGATAGGGCAGCCTCCAATTTTCGAAAAGGGCTTTCTCTCTGGATCGCTGATCTCAAAAGATCGGCGGCCCAGATGAGGCCTCCCTTTTCGAAAATTGGAGGAGCTGCCGTTCCCTCAGGCCTACCGCTTCCCACCTCCCCCCCGACTCACCAGCCGTCCCGTCAACAGGCCAACGCCCCCGCCGTTGTCACCCATCGCCGTTGTCATCGTCATCGTCATCAGCATCGCCGTGGAGTGACGCCAGCCCCCCCGCCACACGTACGTTTTCTTCTTCTTCTTCTTCTTCTTCTTCTTCTTCTTCTTCTTCTTCTTCTTCTTCTTATGTTGTGTGGAAGCGTAGGTGCGCAAGCAGACGTGTGGTAGACACACACACACACACACACACACACACACACACACACACACAGAGTAGGCCCCCGGGAGGGAGAGAGAGAGAGAGAGAGAGAGTAGGCGTGCGGTAGAGAGAGAGACCCCAATCTAACTACCTACGCACCAGCCGAATCTCCCCCCCCAACGATCATGTGTGGTATCTGCTCTGATCAGTTTCATTCTGATTCGTGGTCCATCGAGGCCTTTAAAAAAAAAAAAAGAAAGTAGCGTGCGCTAAAGCAAACGCAGAGAGAGAGAGAGAGAGAGAGAGAGAGAGAGAACAGTTCGCGAAACTGTCCCCCGATGGCTCAGCCAAAAAAGTCCCAGCCCCCACCTTCTTCTTCTTCTTCTTCTTCTTCTTCTCTCCTCCCTCCTCATTCATCTTCTTTATCCACCTCTCCCCTCCTACTTTTTCTTTCAATATCTTTTTCTTCCTCCTCCTCGTCCTCGTCCTCCTCTTCTTCTTCTTCTCCTTCTTCTTCTGCAGGTACACGTCTGTCAACATTTGCAGAAAGCCAGATACGTTGTTTCCGAACCCGGTGCTTGCTGGAGCCACAGCACCACAATCCCCCTAACCCCCGACCTCCAACCCCTTCTTCTTCTTCTCTCCTCCCTCCTTGTTCATCTTCTTTATCCACCTCTCCCCTCCTACTTTTTCTTTCAATATTTTCTTCTTCCTCCTCGTCTTCTTCTTCTTCTTCTTCTTCTTCTTCTTCTTCTTCTTCTTCTTCTTCTTCTTCTTCTGCAGGTACGCGACTGTCAACATTTGCAGAAAGCCAGATACGTTGTTGCCGAAGCCCGTGCTTGCTGAAACCACAGCACCACAAT
>BFEA01000411.1:908596-920934 GCA_003427395.1 Chara braunii | reverse complement strand
AGAGAGAGAGAGAGAGAGAGAGAGAGAGAGAGAGAGAGAGAGAGAGAGAGAGAGAGAGAGAGAGAGAGAGAGAGAGAGAGAAGGACAAACAACTGGTATGTGAAAAACATTCTCGATGATCTCCTCCTTGTAACATGACACAAGTCTGAAGCATGGGAGAAAAAACTGTAGAAGGAAGGTTGGATGGAATCATGAATCGGTACCACAAAGATTTTATTCTTGAAAGAACAAACGATGGAAGCAAATGACACATATTTTTTTTAAAACAAAAGCAATTGTGCTTGACAGCCGCGTGAAGATCATGTCGGTTTACAAATTTAAAAATGCAAACCACAATTGGAAAAAAAAAGTTTTCAGATATGTGATGATGAAGAGGTATGATTTATATGGATCAAACAAACAAAAAATTGTCACAATTATGGAGACTTCGCAGAAAATCAGAACGAATATATTATAACACGATGTGCTCATTATGATACCAATAAGGTTTTGTGTAACCCACCAAATTACTCAAGTGTGATCTATGTAAGGGCCTTGAGAAAAATGGCAAGAAGGGCGGGAGGGAGAGTCAGGACAGATATTGCACATCTGTTAAGGGCATTATACCTGACGGATCAGGAGAGAAAGTGGGTCGAAAAGGGGTAAGGAGGTTMRTAATAAATTTGCRGATGACCACTGATCTTAGTTGAAAAGAAACAGGCATGTAAGGTGCAAACCGTAGGGTCGAGAAATGAAGATGACATGTGGTCAACATATGCTAAACCGGTATCTGCTGACTACAAAGATCAGCAATGACACAAAGTGGGACATAAGGGACAGTGAGTAATCACACCTGCCTCGAAGATTTATGTAGACCAGAGAGAGAGAGAGAGAGAGAACAAAGGATCCCCTTCACACTTATCAAAGGGCCCATGCCGGTAATCTGAAGAGTCCTCGCAGCAGTTTAGCAAGGACCCTCCACCAAAATTGAGGCAGGCAGTGAATACGAAGTGGAGCAGGAGCTGGCTGAATATATACTCAGGATTCGTATTCAGGTCTGTGTTTCAGCAGTTATGGGTTGCTCACTTCGCTAGGCCCTGTTGGTCTCTGCACGTGACTCTTAGGGCTTGGCTGGACTACTCACCAAATGTGCAAAACTAGAATGAATCTTCTGCAGAACATGGAATAATACGCCACCATATGTTTTGTCTTTTGTGCATGTGGTGAGTAGAGGTTCTTAGGGCCACTGCACGTATTCCTAAGAAAAGAAAAACGAGAAAACAAAAGAAAAATGAGAAAACAGAGAATTAGTGACCCATAACTGTGATGCACAGACCTGATTTTGAATCCAGACTATATATTCTCAGCCCACGCAGACAAACTAGATCTCTTATGTCCATCTCTGCTCCACGAGGGGTCCTCGCGTATTCGTTGGGGCCCTTCGAAAACGAGACGGGACACAATTAGGACATGCACACCCACATGCACACACGTGCTCACAGTGTTGGGGTATGCGGTGGCCCAAACGTTTTTCCCTCTTGCAGTTTGATTTTCGGAACCGAGGGGCATGTTTGGCCACCCCACCCTGTCCTTTCAAACTTTCTTTTTATTATTATTATTTTTGGTGATGCACCGCATCACATGCGCGTGCATGCATGTGCTTGCGCTCTGCGCTGCATGTGTCGCGACCCCGTGCACGGGATGCGCCGCAAGTATGCTTGGAAGTCCACCATCAGCGTCCCCTTCGTACGAATCGCCGACTTCTCACATTCAGGCAAACGAATGGCCGAAAACCAAATGTTTCCACCCACACCTCCTGGCCCAATGAATTCCCCATTGCAGCAGCTTTCCAACTACTTTTTTTTTCCAACATCCCTTCGGGTGCTAGTGGTGTTGGTAAGAGCAATCACCCCTAGCCCCTACGAGAGACTCCATCTATTGGTGGGGAGCTTCATCTTCTGGAAAGTGGGTCCAGCGTCCCATATCCAACAAGGACTGAGAATATCTGAGAAAAGTAGCTGTGGGGCCTGCCAGCATTGATTGCCCTGGGGCCCAGGGGATTGACTGAGCAGGCCTGTACAGCGTACAAGATGTAGCCTTGAGTTATTGGTATCGCCTATCGTTTCGCACGGCAGTTGAAGCTCTGCCTCTTCAATCTCCCGCGAGATTCCAGATTTAGCTTTATTGTACTAGCAGCTTTTCCTTCATTCTCCCCCGTACCAAGATAGTCCCACTATAGAAAGTTCAGGGGGAGGGAAGAGATCCGGAAAGTCTGAAAGGGGTCTCAATGGGACGGCCGGGTCTGAGTGTGTCCAGTCTTTCTTGGAAAGAGAGGGTGTAATCCCTACCTATCAGCTCTTGTTCCTCCCTACCCTCCGGGCTTACCCCATTCCACCCTTTCCATGTCACTGTTGCCATTGTGCCCCCTTCTTCCCCCCCCCGCCAATCCTTGCCGAATTTTTTGATGATTGTTTGGATTTCCTTTTTGGTGTTGGTGAATGTTAGCTTTTCTATGATCGAGTCCCATTGTATTGTTATTTCTGTCTCAATGTGTTGTTTGATGGAGTCTATTAATACTGGTCCATCTTGTTGACTCCCTTCCATTTCCATTGTGCACCGGCGCCACCAAATGGCCCACATAACTGCTCTTCTCCCTATTTTGTACATGTGTTCGTAGTCACTCAGTAGGTCTGGTTGCCAGTTGTCGCAAAGCAGTGCTTTCCAGTGCCAGGGCCATTGCGTGGAGGTGCCTAGCTGGTGCCAGATCCGATCCCACCACCTCCAAAGCCATACCGAGCCTGGGCACTAGAGGAAGATGTGCTCGATTGTCTCCGGGCATTTTCTTGATGGAAAGGCCTTGTTGCAGAGCTTGCACCATGGTAGAGCAAGCCCCTCAATCAACCAGTCATTTGTTGGCAGACACCTGTGTTTTATCTGCCATTGGAGGGATGCCAACTTGGCTGGCTTGATTTTACTGAGTTTGAACCTTTGCACTCCTTTCAGAGTCTCTTTCGCCACATTTAGATGCCTCATCCAGCGAGCTTCAACTCCTATCTCGCAGGTTGAGTTTTGGATGTAGGAGTCGGTAAGTGACTTTAGGTGACAAAGAGTGCAGGTGGTTCTTTTTTTTTAACACACACACACACACGAGTGCAGGTGGTTCTGCTGTGCAGTCTTTTGTGGGTTGATTATTGTCCAGGCCAACGTTTTCGGGTCACATGCTAGGAGGGAGACGGGGGTATGCGGTTGGTAGGCAATCCACTCGTCCCTTTCATTCACTACCCGTATCCTGAAAACTTCCATCGGTGGGAACCACAGGTCCTCGACTGGGGGGATCCTGGTTAACTGATGGTTGCTTTGCAACTTGAAGCAGCTGGCCAGGACTTCTCCATCAAGATGTACAACCACGGTGATGCCTAGTGTGTCCTTGCGCCCTCGAAGTGCAACCCAGTCTCCCTCCCTGAGTTGTGGTCCTTTACACAGTATACGGATCCAATCTAATGGGACCGCATCAATGATTGTTTCTAATGCTGCCTTCGGGTTATAGCAATATCTTAGCTTGGTTCTCAACTGGGTTATCGTGACCCAATCCTTCTGTTTGTGACCCCATTTTTGGCCCACCCCTTCCATGGACTCTTTGTGCATAGGAAGACATTTCTGTGGGGGTTGGTGAGCTGTCTGTTACCGTATAGTGGCTGCCTATATACCTTGGAAGGGATTTTGTTCGGGAGGGGAAGTTTGCGCCATGTCCTCAGCAGGTTGACCCAGAAAGGGTCATTTTTCAGGTCTCCCCTCGCTGCCTATTGGTCTGGGTCCTCCGAACGGTTGGAGTGGGTGGAGTACCGCGGGATCACCCAATACCAGTCTTCAATCCACATTGTAGTGTCTGTGCCTTTGGGGACTGTCGGAGCCAGTCGTGTGATCTGCTCTAGCACCAGCGATCTCCATGGAGCTTGCGGGTTCAAAAGGAGGGCTTTCACCCATTGTATAGCCAGGGCCATCACCTGGGTGCTCAGGTCTATAATGCCCAATCCTCCTTTGGGTTTTGGTTGGATTACCAATTGCCAGGCGACCCGATTAATGGCATTCTGGCTCTCATGATTCCCCCTCCATAGGCAGGCTAAACCTTACTTGCTAGGGCTGACCGACTACGTTGTTGATAACTAAGGCTTGACCAAAAAGTGAGGTATTGTTGCCCTTCCACTGGGCCAGTTTTTCAATTACCAGATTGATGATCCATGCGTCGTTAGTTGTTGGTTTGCCCTCTGCTGACATGGTTATCCCTAACACCCTGATCGGGGTCTCCAGGGACATCCACTCTATCCGTGGGTTCTCTGGAGGTCTTCCTCTTTGGTAGTGTACCGACCAACCCAACGTCTTATTGCCCAATTGACATTCAAATATGAGAGGTTGTAGAAGCGGTGCATCAATGCTTGGATCTCCATAAGATTTTTCGCGGACGCTTCCACCATGAGTGTAAGATCATCCGCAAAGAGGGAGCAAATGGGAATCACTTCCTCCGGGATTGAGGAGCAAATGGGTTGGCTGCCAGCGCTTCAATGACGATGACAAGGAGGAAAGGTGCAATTGGGTCTCCTTGTCGTACCGATCTTTGAAGACGGATCTCAGGGGGCAATGTTTGAACCCAGGTAGTGGCGTTGTGGTGGAGGATTTTCACCCATCTACATAAAAGAGGGCCAAAATTCAGCTTTTCCAAGCATTTGTCTAGGAAAAAACAGTCCCCGTGATCATATGCTATCTCGAAGTCTATGAAAATAATGGCTGCATTATGCTTAGACTGTCTAGAAAGTTTGATAATCTCGTTTATCACGAGGATATTGTCTTGGATTTTTCTACCTTTGATAAACCCTGTCTGAGATGGGTGGATGATATGCTCCATCACGTTGATCATACGATTGGCAAGGATCTTTGCTACCATTTTGTATACCACTGTGTAATGACCTGACCAAACACGGACTGAGACACAGCTCATTTATGAGTTTTGCTCATGGCCTGAATGCCTTGCTGAGTTTCCCGCTTGTTACCGAGTTCTCTAAGTTTGTGTGTGTGCACGTTTGCTGGCCTGCATGTTTGTTTGAGTGCTTGCCAGCTTGAGTGTGTGTGTGACCCACAAGGGCACTTGTTCGTTCAGTGGGCCCGAAGGGCTGGTACTTACCTGTGGCTGTGACATCGAGGATTGTACATCATATATTTGGTTGGAAGGCAATTTGCTTCTACACGTAAAACTTTGTGCGAGCGACCTTGCAAAGCTGCTCGTTGCTTCTCTCAAAGCTTGGAAGGCTATTAGGACATGGTCTTTGGGAGCTGCGTCCTGCAAATACATGTAGGACTTAACATTGGCTTCCCAATTGTCAAAGTTTTCCCCCTTCTTTCCGCTGTATGGATCGGGGAAATGGTCCTTGACCCTTTCTCGGTGGGGTTGGACCTCTTCTTCCTTGCGGGCTGCTATATTGTTACCTTCTATTGTTTTTTTTAAAAAGGGTTGTAGAGGTGTCGGGGTTTATGTCCCAGAGAGGATGTCCACCAGAGAGCTTTCCGCACCGGGGTCAGCCCTACTGACGGTGCAGCGGGCCCACCCACTACCCAGTGATCCATCAAGGGGAGAACACTCAAACCTCGCTACCCACCCGGGAGTATCAGCCCAGACCGGCGCTACCAGGCCGCTGCGCCGGGGGTCACCCAGCACCCACTCAGGGCTTCACCTCCCTGCGGCTCCGCGGCCGGGAGGCTTCCGCACCACAGCCACCGTGGTGCTACAGGGACGCGCCAGTCCCTGCTAGGCGAGGTGTGACCCCCTCACTCCTCCCGCACGCGCCAACTGTGCCTGCCCCTCCCGGAGCCACTCGCCCCCCATGGCCCTGACAACCCCAAGGGGAGGCACTCGCTCAACCGTTGCGGGGACCCAGGAAGTATGGTTGGGATATCAGCATCCAGTGGGCACCCTTGCAGGTGGCTCCCCAAGTCCAGAGCTGCAGAGCCCTGTGCACTTCCGTGCCCCTGGGAGCGAGCGCGCTCAGTGTGTGAGTGGTAGTCCGTCAACCTAACGCTGTGCCGGCGGCATATGCACGAGGTTGCGGATTTGAACCCGCAACCTCATACCACAATGTGCATTTCCAACCGGTGCCCTAACCACTAGGCCATCCGCCACTCACGTTACCCTCTATTGTGCCCGTACAAAAAAAAATTATCCTTCCAATCGGGTTCCGCAATTCGTTGACAATATAAGTCATCATATAATCTCGTAATCCGCCTCGTACGGATTCAAGCGCTATATTGTGCCCGGGGATATGTTTAAGTTGTTTCTGCTGCGCAGTTAGGATGGACTCTACACTACGGGACAGAGTGCCAAATTTTTTTCCGAACTTAGTTTCTTCACCTATCTTCCCAGTCGTGTCTTTGCCGTCTTCAATTCTTTTTCCATTATGTATGCCACCTCCAAACGCCTTGTCCTCTCTTGCGCAAGGCGCAACTTCCACTCCAGTTGTTTCTCTTGTTCCCTCGCTTGTCGAAGCAAGAGATCCCTCTCTCCTTCAAACTCTGCTCTTACCGCCTTCCTTTCAGCTCGGGGAACCATTAGCTTAGCTTCTTTGTCTTCTCCCAGGGATAAATTAGTTCACCCATTTTTTTACTGCCTTCTTCACCTCCTCTGGTGTTCCCATACTAAAACTTGCTTCCCCCCTTCTCCGTAACCGGGACTCTTCTTCTTCAACTTCTTCTTCTTCTACTGCTTCTTTCTCCACAGCAGCCAGCTTTGCCTCTTGCTCCGTCTTCCATTTTTCCATCTCCTCCTCCATCCGCTTCTTTTTGGCTGCTGCTGCTTCTTCCAACAGGGCCAATTTCTTGGCCTGCCGGATCAGCTCGTCCTTCTCCATCTTCTCCCTCTTTTCACGAAGAATTGCAGCGACTCTCTCCTCCAGTGCCTTACCATACAGGGTTGTGCCAGTTTCGGCCTTGGTGGTCACCATGTTGGTAGGGGCACAATCACTTGTGATTCCACTCCTCAAGACTTAGACCTACCACCAGAGTACTGACTTTCTAAAGGACTAAGAGGTCTCCCTTCCGCTTCAGCCAGGTTACCACAGCCTTCGGATGCTTTCGCAACCACATTCACCAATCTTTCCACAGTCGTCGGACGAGTCCACAACCGCAGTCACCAATCTTTCCACAACCACCGGATGCTTTCTCAACCACAGTCACCAATCTTTCCACAGTCGTTTGATGCTTCCGCAACCACAGTCACCAATCTCACGTGGCTTAAGCTTCAGATTGACCCCTATCAACTACACGATTCTAGCCTAAGCTCCTACTAGTTTGTCACTACATGACTATTGGCTGATTAGGAGGTAATTCAAGGAGGTCCCCCACAACTTCTCAAGAATTCTTTAAAGTCGCAGCCAGGACGACGATCACAACCAAAGTCCTCTCAAGACTTAGACAGACTGGACATCCGCTCTGCAGCGCGGAGTTCGGGTATGGTGTACCACCCAGAGCAACCTGCCGGTCTGTACCGGTCCTTGGGGTGTTTTCCTAGGTCGTCTAGCGTGAGATACACCTCATCCCTACCAAGTCCTGTGCAGACACTGGCTCACAGCCTCTTTCAGACCACATGCATGAACCTATCGACCTGGATAGGAGTGAATCGATGCAAAAAGAGATGACACTCTCAGCAAGTACCAAGGTGAGTGTGCAACATCCACATGGCTTCCGGGACAAGGGCTAGGGCTTGAAGGGATTATACCGCTCCTCGCGCCGCACTCCAGCTTGGTCAACGGCACCGATCAACGCTCTCCAGTCAACCTCCGGTCAATGCTTGGACAACGCTGGTCAACACTTGGTCAACATCGACCAACGCTTGTCGATCAACTCTTGTCAGTCAACGCTTGGCTATAGTGGCTTCTCCTTCCTTCTGTCACCTTTGTCGACTTCGCCCTCCTCTTCTTCGTCCTTTGTTCGGCTATGGCCAACGGCTATGGCGGACTATCTTCTTCTTCTTCGCGGGCGGCCCTCTCTCTCTCTTCTTCTTCGTGCCACGGTCTTCTTCTTCGTTGTGGCGGACAATGCGATGGGCGGCTATGGCGGAGTATCTTCTTCTTCTTCACGGGCGACCCTCTCTCTCTTCTTCTTCGTGTCGTGGTCTTCTTCTTCGTTGTGGCAGACAGTGCGAAGGCGTAGACAACGGAAACCAGCTTTGATACCAATGCAATCAGACTTGTCTCAATTTCGCTCGCAACATGCATACATGTAAGTGTCGATGGCAACACAACTTCGTCAACTCAGAATGAGCAGCAAACTTGCGAGGGTGCACTGCGCCCACACATAAATTCAGAAATATGGCCGAAGGCCAGGAACTTAGCTTAAGTCAACTTGTCACATCTAGCGGCTATGGCCGCTGCACGCTGGTCCGAATTCCCCCTTGCACATTGTCTTCACCATCAAGCACACTCTCACTCACACATGTACGCACTAGGATCCACCCTGAATGTCCACGCCCCTACACACGTACACACTGCACTCTAGCTGTTGACGTCAACAACCTGGCGGCTATGGCCACCGTTGTCTTCCTCCTCTCTCTCATGGCTATGGCTGCTGTCTTCCTTCACTAGCCCACTTCGTCGTCGGGCTGTTGCAGACCTTTGATGCACAAGTCGCATAAGCAACGCTTCCACATGGCTCACAAGCGAATGAATGAATGGTTGGGTGCTGCCTCTTTATTTATATTGTTTCGTCAGTGGCCTGACCTGCCTTCAGTCCTAGGCCCAAAGTGTGTGCAGCCCCGCTTGGTACTTGCTGACTAGACAAGGTGGACTGGAACTCTGGACTGGGACTGTTGACTAAGCTAGGATTAGACTTTACCTTGCTGACTCAACTACGATGACCGACTCCTACAGCCCCAAAGAGCCAAGTAGCGACTCCTGGAAACTCCTAGGCTACGATTGGCTGACCCTTAGCTATACGTAGGGCTAGGCTATTGGACTGGCCCTTTGTATTGCTCATTCGTAGGTCTAGGGTTCTTCAAGTCCACACAACCCTACTACCGACACTAACCACAGATATACGTTTTGAGGGACAGGTTGTGGGTTCAAGGCACACATGGTGCATGGGTAGTTGTACAGGGGTTCAGGGATAGGTCTAGGGATCGAGCCTTGGGATCTGCAATTGTCGCGCGAACGGAGTGAAACCGTTTCACTCTCGCCGTCCTAAATTTGAGGTCCTCCGGAATGCTTTAATCCAAGGCAGGACCTTTACCCTTCCTTGCTCTTTCATAAGCATGAACTATGTCGAGAGCGGTCTCTAGAAGTTCAGTTCGTGTGAGCCATCTGTCTTCCTCAGGTTCCTGGTAGGCAAACATAACCTTGTATTGCTCCTGGGGAGGACCCCGACCTGCAATTTGAAAGACGTCTTCTTCCAGTATGCGGTCTATGTCATATGTGCCATCCATGTTTGGCGGGATCATTGATCTCCGCGAAGGAAACTGCTCGTAACACACGGCAAGAACTTTGATGTATGGAAGACCGGATACACATGGAGGTGTGGTGTTATCTCTATGGTATATGATGGTCCGTCCTCTCCTCTGACTTCTAGGACAGGCCACAACCCTCTGTACGAGGGCAAAGAGCTTTTGTGAGATGTTTTCCTTTGGTGCGAATTCCTTTGACTTGACCCAGACTAGGTCGTCTACCCTAAATTGTGAGGGTCAGTGATGCTTGTTCGGCTATTCAATCATGAAAAGCTGGGCCGTCCTAAGGTTTTCGACTACCCTAGCGACTTCCTTCTCGTGCTGCAAGGCAAATTCTCTAGTACCGGGGGGTAACCTCTGAATTTGATCCCGATTCAATCTTGCAAACCGCCTACGTGGTCTAAAGGACTTATGCAGCTCGTTGGGAGTTCGACAGGTAGCTAGGTGTACACTGTTGTTATAAGCGCTAGCTACCTTGGGAAGCATCTCATCCCAGTTTATTTGGTCTGGTCTAATCTACATTTTGAGGAGTTGTTGCAAGATCTTATTCATCTGCTCTATCTGGCCGTTTGTCCTTGGATGACGACCGAACGACATCAACAGCTAAGACCTTGCCAATTCTGCCGCGTGTCTCGGTCACTAACTATGGACACTGGTATCCCATGCTCACTTGCCCAAAAGTCTCAAAACTTCTCTATATTTAAATCAGTCCTTGCCTTTGCAGGCAAAGGTACGAAAACCGCATACTCGCCAAGCCGGTCTATTATGATCATGACTTGGCTTTTGCCATGCCTACTCCTGACTTCAGTATCCATGAAATCGATGGAAACTAACTCTTCGGGTCCTGCGGGGATAGGCAAGGGGTTGAGGAGACCTAAAGGTGCTTGTGTCGTTGTCTTGTTGTTCTGGCAAAAATTACAACTGCGACCAGTTTGCCTTCATGCTAGGCCATGTGTACGACATCATGAGGTTGGCTAAAGTCTTTTGCCAGCCAAAGCGTCCTTCTGAATCATGGCATTCCCCTAGGATTAAACTCCGGATTTCTTCGTTATTGGGGACGCATAGTTTATCAACGACATTGGTCTTCTCAAGGAGGAGCCCGTTCGCGGTGCGATAATTTGACTCACTATCTGGGGCTTCTTGAACTCTCTTTAGTAGATCGCTATAGATTGGATCCTGAGGTCCGCCCCTATGTCTAAATAGTGCACTATCGCTCCAAAGTAATCTGCCCTTCTGCTTAGAGCGTCGACTACCACGTTATACTTTCCTTTAACGGGCTTAAGCTCGAAGTTGGACTGGTTTATTTCAGCCTCCCACCTAGTCAACTTGGGGGTCATCTTGGCTTGTGTCTTTTGCCATCTCAGAGTTTCGTGGTCTTAGTAGACTTTGAAGTGCCTCCCAAACAGGTAAATGCCTCCAATGGTCCACGGCCTGCTTGAGAGCGTAGAGTTCTCTCTTGTATGTCGAGGCTGCTACTTTTTTTAGGGCAACCTAGTTGTCTTGAACTCTACGGGTCTATAGTTGTTGCCGTCTTTTTGTAATACAACACCTATACCATGTTGGCTTGCATTTGTAGTGACGACGAAAGGCAATGAAGGATCGGCTACCTTGAGGATGGGGTACTCTCTACTAAGGCCTTCTTTAGCTTCTTTAAGGCCGAGGTGCGATCTTGATCCCACTTCCAGATTGCTTCCTTCTTTAGGAGTCGGCGAAGGGGAGCAGCGATAGTAGAGAAGTTCCTCACAAACTTCCTATAATAGTTGGCTAGTCCTAAGAACGATCGCAACTCAGTCAAAGTGCGAGGAGTTGGTCAGTCTCTAATCGCTGCTATCTTGCCGTCCTTTGGTTTAATATGGTCCCCATCTAACACGTGGCCCAAGTAAAGGACTTTTGTCTTGGCCCACTCGCACTTCTTTGCCTTGATCTTGAAGGTCGCCTCTCTCAACTTCTCCAAGATCTGCCTCAGATGGCTCTCAACTTCTCCAAGATCTGCCTCAGATGGCCCTCATGTTCTTGGAGGATCTGCTTGAAAAGTAGAATATCATCTAGGTACACTACTACGAATCTATCTAGCCACGACCCTAAACAACTCGTTCATGCAGCGCTGAAATGTGGCTGGTGAATTAGATAGTCCAAAGGCCATCACTATAAACTCATAATGCCCGTATCCTATGTGACATCCGCGGCCTAGGCCGCGGGGATTTCGGCCGCTACGGCCGAGATTCTCGGCCGCGGCTGCGGCCGATGAGGCCCGGTTCGCGGCCTGGTTTTTTAATTATTTTTTTTACCCCAAAAATACGTAAAAAAAAAAAGAAAAAAAAGGGGGGGTGTAGGGCTTCGAAAACCCTACACCCCTGTATTTTTTTTTTTGGAATCCGACTTTGTTTAGGATTTTAAAAAAATCAAAAACTAAAATCGATTTAAACAAAATTAAAAATTATATATATTAAGAAATGCAGGAATTTTTTTTTGCCATTTTTCATCATGAGATATATGGTCCCTGAGTACACGTGTTTTTTTTTAGAATTGGATTTATTTTCTTTTGCAAGGAAATGAGGTGTTTTTTTAAAAAAAAGATGCAAAATTTAAAAATAAATAAACAAAAAACTTGAAAAAAGAGTTTTGATTGATTGTGAGTGAGTGAGTGAGTGAGTGAGTGAGTGAGTGAGTTTGTGTGTGTGTGTGTGTGTGTGTGTGTGTGTGTGTGAGAGAGAGAGAGAGAGAGAGAGAGAGAGAGAGAGAGAGAGAGAGAGCTAGCCGATGCTTCGATCGATTTTGCTCATCCTTTCGATGGAAGTTGCGCGAGGCTGCGGCGCAACTTCCATCGAAAGGATGAGCAAAATCGATCGACACATCGGCTAGAACATCGCAATATTCACTA
>BFEA01000411.1:841426-854927 GCA_003427395.1 Chara braunii | reverse complement strand
GTGTGTGTGTGTGTGTGTGTGTGTGTGTGTGTGTGTGTGTGTGAGAGAGAGAGAGAGAGAGAGAGAGAGAGAGAGAGAGAGAGAGAGAGAGATGCAATAAGATCTCAATGCACGAGGCTTTACACGTCACAGTAAACACGCACACACACACACACACACAGACAGAGTGACTGTGTGTGTGTGTGTGTGTGTGTGTGTGTGAGAGAGAGAGAGAGAGAGAACGGCCAGGTTTGGGCTCAGTTTTGTGCGAGTGCCTTGGAACACCGCCTTTTCTAAGTTTTCTTTGAGTTGTACAGCAACTGGAAGGCCTTGTCGGCACCACCTGTCGCTGTTTGTCTTAAAGATTTACCCTGTAGTTTTTAAAGGAACCGTACGATATTGTTTTATTTTTTCTTTTGATGCACAGGCCATGCTTGTCTTTTCTGTATTGTTCCAATTTGGACCGATGTCCCAAAGGGCACCATATGGTCCATATCATAATTTTTCACTGAACCAGTCCTGGAAAATAAGATGGTTTCGTACTGGAGAGATTCTACAAATTCAATCAATCAATTGATTCCTTGAAAAAGAGATTCTTTTTGTTTTTTTTTTAATAACAACAAGTTGACTTTTTATTATAGCTGGGAACCGGATCCAGTGTCCTTTACATCAACAAACCCACATTATGCCTCTCTCCGTTATCGCTGAGAGATCGTGAGACAGCTGCATTGATTGCTTCCCCTCTGGGAGGATGTACCATAGCTCCGCCCCTGTTTTCATCTTTCCAGAAGTCTCTTCCTCGCTGGACCTGCCCTGTTCCTGACAGCATTGATTGCTTCCCTTTTGCTTTCCCGCATTACGACTCGGGAATCCCTGCCAGGATTGATTGCTTCTGTGAGAAGGATTAACTGCCGGTTAAGCCCACCCAAGGATTTTGAGTCAAGTCCTCTCCTTCCCTAGCCTCAACTCTTAACAAACAAACCGGAAGATCAGCTCTTTCATAGTCCATCAGATGTTCTACTATCCTGCCGTGGCTATGTAACTACGTGTGCCTCTTCTGTATCGACTTCTGTTGTGCAATTAATAAGGTAAGATTATACTTGTTTACATTTAGGTTATTTATTGCACATCTTTAGGTTTGTTTCTGAAAGCACAGGTACCACCCGCAATTTGTCCCTCGTTCTAGGAGGGTAGCTTGACTTTTCCCTTTTGTATTGCTGTTTTTAAGTGATGTGCATGTTTGTTGCGTGAATGTTAAGAGGACAAGGTGTTTACTGACTTGCAGAGTTTCATGTCTGTTGATGCTTCTTCAGGCCCGTCTCCCTGGGAGGATACCGTCCTATATGGGGTTTGCAGGTTCTCCAAGCCTCTCACCTGCTAGCTCAGCACCCGAGTCACCAAGGAATATGAAACCGATTCCTAGTCACTCTGGATCGTTACTCTCAGAGTCTCTTTCTTCAGAGCGGCTCAATGCAGGGCTTGCCCCCTCGCGAAACTCCATGGAAGTACTGTATAGAACCGGGGAGCATCTCACTGACAGTCTACCGTCGGCTTCATGGAATGTGAATCCGCAGCTGTCTGCTTGGGGGCTTGGCTACCATGGCGAGTTTACGGACTACCATCTGATTAGCGAAATGAGTAGTGGGGCAGCAAGTCGTCCGGGAAGCAGCAGTGGCCTCAGTCTAAATGATGCACCTTTTGAAATTGAGGTTCTAGGGCGGTCTGCATGGTCAATGTCTGGACTTGGAACATCGTCATCCAGTGACCATCTACTGGGCTCTGTTGATGGAAATGTGACAGAATTGATATCAGCAGCGACATGGACTAATGACGTCAACTCAAGGGTCCACGGAAATACTAACAGGCTTGTTCTGGGTGAAGCAGAGGAGATGCACAGTACAAGGTCCTTAGTAGTTGCAGAGCTCTTTCTGGAAGACAATTCAAGCCAAACTGGCTTGGATGGCGTGGTGCTTTTGAGGTCGCAGTCATGCCGTGATGAAATGCTACGGTTGCTGTTTAACTGGGAGGAATTTGATAGGCCGATAGAACTCCTTGTTGCGGAGAGAGACAGCGGGGGCAGGGATTCAGTTCTGAGCTGCGGCAGCACAGATAGCGGAGGGGATGGACACAGCTATAGCAGAGTTGGACAATTCTTGGGTAGCAATGATTGCACAACGGACTGGAAAGCTGTGGAATGGGAACCATCGTCATCTGTTGAGGAGGGCAACCGAACGCGCTCTGCAAAGCTGCAATTGAGAGCCGGAAAGACTCTGAAGGTTATGCTTTCGGTCCCCGATTTGACATCAACTCTGTGCAAGTTTGAAAGGGACGTTGCATGCACGTATCCAGATGAAATGACAGGGGTGTTGTCCATGTCCACTGATGAGATAGAACCCAGGCAGATCATTGTGAGGTTAAAACAGCTTGAGAAGATGCTGCAAGTGGTACCATCGGAGATATCATTTCCGGAGTCGGATCTGTCCTCTGTGCTGCAGAAGCAGGTAGTCATTAGGAACAGAACCGCACTGCCGATTGAATTCTTTGTGAAAGTGTCTGGAGGTGGCCTAACTGGTAGCAGCTCGGGAATGGCCGGGATTTGTAAAGACAAAGCGGATTCTCTTGCATCAGCTGATGGCTCTGCTATTGCTACAAGCTCTGCCAATGGCAGTGCAACAGCGGACTTGCCAGTGAATCATCAGCATTTACCCGTGCTGAATATCATCGAGGTGAGCAGGATGCAGGGTCAATTGGCACCATTCGAATCCTCCCAGTTGAGCATCATTTGCCGGCCAGTCAAACCTGGGAAGCAGTCCTATGTAGTGCTTTTCCAGAGCCCAGCGTGTAACAGGGAAAGTGGTGTGCACATATCGATGGCTCCCCGCAAGATCCAGTGTCTGAAGTTGCCGGGACTGGAAGAGAATGGAGTCCTGGATGTTGGGCCCTGTTACCTCAATGGGCCCAGAGGTGGAAAAGTATCGCCACTGCAGTTGGAGAATTTGCTCGGTGAGCCTCTTCTCCTGTCATTCAAATCCAATCTGGCAAAACAGGTGTCAATCTCTGAGGATGGTGAGGGGCTCTGTCGTGTGGATGAGTTGATAATGCCAGGCCATGCATGTCGGCAAGTGTATTTGTGCTTGAGACCAAGTGGCGATAGCTCAGTGTATGAGCAGGGACAGTGCCGAGAGATTGTTGGGGGATTGAGGATCACTGTTAAGGTGGCACGGACTGGAAGTGGAACATGGACTGGGATCACTGATGGAAGCGGGGGCACCCAGCATCACTGGCAGGAGGGGGTTGTTGATGAAGTGACTGTGAAGTTTAAGGCCATGGCAGGCATGAGCCTGCTAAGGCTCTCGTCCTCATTCATTGATCTTGGGGCAGTCAAAGGGGTAGGTGGAAGTGTCTGTGGTCAGTTCACCATTGTCAATGGCAGTTCACAGCTGCCATTGAAATTTCTCGTGCAGACGACATTGGCGAAAGTGTCGGTCTCCACAGGGGAACTTACTGGAAGGGATGTGGAGGCACTCAGATCTGATGGGCTGAAGTCAGAAATGTCTGTGGAGTTCTGCCTCCCTGCCACAAAGTGTGGGCTCCTGCAGGACCGTATACTTGTCTGGGATCTCATGTGCCCAGGTGAGAAGCGGGAAGTTCTTCTCCGGTTGTTTGTTGACGAAGGATTTCTGAATTTGGAGGTGGGTTTGGGGATTGACAAGCACAAAAACAGGTTGCAACAATCAGTTAATAATAATGCTTGCACCAATGGAGCACCTTCCCCGACTCCATCTTCAGGTCGGGACGGGAAGAGAGAGTGTGGTATCATCATTGACCAGGCAGTCGAGAGGAGGACCAACAATAATAATGAGTATGAGACAGTCAACGGGAGAGAGACTAATTTCATGGGTTCTTTTGTCCAGGGAATATCTGTGTCAGAGAAGAGGAGGTGGAACCCAGCAGGGCTCAGGTGTGGAGGTGGGTTTGAGCCACCACCTGCATGCCTTTCGTCTGCGTCAAGAAAGCATTCAATACAGAAGCTGAACACATGCCCTCGTCCTTATGGTGTATGTGGTGCAAGCACTAGTGGGGAGATACTTCCAACTTCAGTATTGAACCTGGGCGACATCTGTCTGTCCCCTATGTTTGGATATTGTGCCACAACCGGTACAAGTAGTAACATTGCTGTCGAAGGTCCAGAGCTGGCGCAGTTTTACATGGTAACAGACATTCGACCATACCATGGTTCATTTCGTATCGTAAATTGTTGTGAGAAATCCATCGGCATCCTACCGGTGAGCAATCTTCCGGTCTGGGTTTCTGGAGATGACGCAGCAAAACAAAATCTAGGGGAAGAGGATCTGAATTCAAAGAGTGAAGCTGGGAAGGCGACGCGTACAGATGACAGTATGTGTGATCTGCTTGCAGATTGGGGATGGCGGGACACAGTAGACGAACTTGGGGTGTCTCTTATCAGTGAAACGGACACAGGGTTCGCGGCATGTGGTGAACCTTTGGAGTTGGCCCCTGGGCAGGCGGTTCGTTGCCTTGTTCGCTGTTGTGAAACAATCCAGCCCTTGCCAGTTGGGCATCTTGCTAGGCTGATGGGGGGGAAGCTGTGCAATTTTGAGGGCTCTTTAATTTTGTACAAAGTTGATCATCACCATACATCTCATTCTTTTGCAGAGATGGAGAGTTGCATGGATGCAGTTGCAAAAGGATGTGGTGATATTGTGGGGACACCTACTGATCTTATGGGTTCCATCGTGAAGACACTGAGTATCAGAGGCGCATTTTGTGTTTCCAATCTTGAGCTGAGCCCGGACCATGTGGACCTTGGGAAGATTGGGCATGCCAACATGTGGGAAGACGTGGAGTTTGAGGTCCGAGTTTGTAACATGAGTGAGACTGAGCTCATCTACGAGATGGTGGATGTTCCATCCTTATTCAAAGTATGTTACGTGGACGAGGATAATGGGAGGGAGAGGTGTGGTGTGGTCCCACCTGGTGGTGCTGGAACTGTGAAAATTCAACTTTGCACGTCAGCACTGGAGCACAGGAAAGAAGGCGGCCATGAGCAGTGGGTGATACGGGTTGAAAATTGCAATAATCCTGGGAATGCCATTGATCTGACAGTCAGTGCGGAGTTAACTGTGTGCTCTTTGCGCATCAATGGGCTTGTTGATCGCGTCTTGTTGATGCCTCCTCTTCTGATGCCCGCTCCGTCATCTGGCCTAGACTGCATGGGCTCCTTTATGGTATGTATTGTGAGGTCCAGAACAAGTTCCTACTTGGCCACTCATTCCTGGCTTGTTGTTGCCTGCACTCGTGACACATGCACCATCATCTGACCAGACTTCAGTCGACACGCTATGAGTCTATGGCATGTATTATGCAGTCTAAGTTGACTAAATGGTAGTCACTCAATTGCGCCTTGTTTGCGTGCTCCATCGTCTGGACCAACAGGACTGACTAATTTGTGATCCCATAACAACTTCCCTAATCAATCAACTACCACCAATCACTCCCAAGAACAAGAAAAATGCTACCACCAATCACTGAAACTGTGCTGCAAAAAATCATCCAGCATGCAACCATTCGGTGTTTTCCATCCCCTTGTGACATGCCTCCCAAGGCGACCCACTGCGTTGAAAGGCTCAGAACTTCTGCACTCTGGCCGCAATGTTCCACACTAACTGCTACACTTGCTAAAAGGTAAAGATGTGTTCACGTGCGCAATGAAGGCAGGGGAAGACTTTCTCTTAAATTGTCTTGTTGTGCAATCAGACTTGTCTTCACCTCACGTTCAACATGCATACATGCAGCTGGCGATGGCAACAGAAACTTCCACAGACGCAGAATCAGCAACAGACTTGAGATGACGCAGCTGGCGATGGCAACAGAAACTTCCACAGACGCAGAATCAGCAACAGACTCAGAGATATGGCATTCGGCCAGGAACTCAGCTCAAAACAACTTGTCAGATCTCATGGCTATGGCGTCTGAGTGCCAGTCTGGAATTCCCACCCGAACACTGTATCCACCGTCAGACGCACTCCCACGCATGTACGCACAGAACACTTGGATCTACCCTGAATGTCTGAACTCATGGTCACACACTATCTTCTAACTTCTACACATAGGCGGCTATGGCCGCCGTCATCGTCCTCCTCCTAGCGGCTATGGCCGCTTGCCCTCTTCCACCTTCGGGCTGCTTGCTGACCACCGGTGAACTCGACACACAAATCGCTCGAGCAGCGCTTCCATGTTGTTTCCCAGATAATGAGTGAATGACTGATCACTGCCTCTATTTTTATACTGTTTCGTTTAGTGGTCTGGGCCTGCTCGATGTCCCAGGCCCTCAAGATGTGCTGTCCCACTCTGGTACTTGCTGCAAAACGGACTGGACTGGGACTGCCTTTTCAAGTGCCCCTTTGGGTTCGACTTGGGACTCTTGACCTTCCAGAGATTTGACGGGCTACCTCTACTGACTTCGAGAGGTCAAGTTGACTCTTCAGGAACTACTCTAGCCATGACCTACTGACCTTTCAGAGGACGTATGGCCACCTACAGACGACCCTAAGACTTCTAAACACTAGACCTACGGATCAAACCCACACGACCCAAGCTGCACACACATAACATTTGTACAGGGTTCGCGGGTTCAAAGCACACGGTCAATGGGCAACACTGCAGTGGACTAGGGAAGGTCTGGGGATCGAGTCCTGGTATCTGCAATGTTGCGCGAACTGGGTGAAACCCTTTCACTCGTGTCATGCTTCCCCCTAGACCGTCCATTATTACCATTTTTTCTGTAGCTGGTGCTGTTCTGTCTGATCCTTCCACTAATCAGCTTTGGTCATTCCTGGACACAGTATCAGTGTTGCCGGAGCTCCTTGCGCTTCTTTTCATTTCATGTTTTCCAACTTTTCCATCATTTCTGTTCCCCCCCTCCCCGCCCCTTAAAGTCCTGGCTCCATATCCATTCTGGGCAGCAAGTTCTCCACTGGCAAGTCACAGAATTACTTTGAGAACGCACTCATGCCTCCTTCCATTTGGCCGAAGGATCCCTGACCAGCATCGAATGCTTGATGTAGGAGGATTGACCATCGTTTCTGTGCATTTGTTGAAGGCTCGTTATCAAAAATTAATTGCACAGCTTTGAGGTGGCTCTCCTCTTCCATCTCCAGCTCATTTGTTCACAACTCTAAACCTAAAGAATGTGGCTCAGGCAGTTCAATACCCCTGATAATGCAGAAGGTGATGCTGAGGCCACATACCTAGACTATGTCATGGGGTTTGTGATAATGTGATTCACAATGCCCAGCTCTTACCTTTGAGAAATGAAGTCAAAGATGCTCTGTATTTTGCAGAAATTGTGTTCAGTGATGATTGATACTCTTGCTGCTGTTTTGCTAGCCTGTGAGTGACATGCTTTCTGTCAAAACTGCATTCAATGAATGGGCCATAATACCATCACCCCATGAATGGGTGGCGTCCCGCCTTCTTTTTGGAAAGACGTGTAGTTGCCCTGATGAATCATTCCTATTTGGTAAGTTCTGTGCGCATCCCGATTGCCTTGTTGTGCATGTTGGTAACTTCAGCTCGGCGTCGAGGATTCCTGTTCATCAGTGCCTTTGTTGTTAATTTTACGGGCCCATGCAATCTTTTTTTTTTTTTTTTTTTTTTTTACAACGGCCCGTATGGGAGATAGGGGCGCTGGTATGAGCAGACGCCTCTATCTACCCCGGGGAAACTCCATCTATTGGTGGGGAGCAACACCTGCTGGAAATCGGGTCCAGCGTCCCTTACATAACAGCCATTCCAATCACGCTGAGATGCCTCTTGACTGTCTTCCAACCTGCCAGCATTGATTACCCTGAAGACAGGTGATTGACTGAGCAGGCTCAAACAGGGAGGAAGAGGGGCGCCAGCCCCCGTAACTGTCTCTCCCTCACTCTGCCGCATACCATTGAAGATCCACTATTGACAGACCATGGGGCGGAAAGGGGTCGGGGAAGTCCAAGGGGGAGCGCAGCCGTATCGCTGCATCCACCTTAGTCCAGTCCTGAAAACAGATGATATAATCTCGTCTCAGATTATCCTCTCCGCATTCTAGGAGACTGCCTCCTTCCCAACGAACATAAGCCATTTTCCCCCCCTGGTCACTTCCCAGCCAATCCCTTGAGGATTGTTTGATGGCCTGCGTTATGTCTTTTTTGGTATGAATTCGATCCAGATTAGATTTCACTCTCTGCCATTGTATCGTAAGTTCCTCCTGAACGTATTGTTTAATTAGCTCAGTCATTTTCGCACCCTCTAATCTTACTTTCTCAATAGATAATATACACCGTTTCCTCCACAGTGCCCAAATAACGGCTCTCCTCCCGATCTTGAACATGTTCTCTTCAAAAACGCTATTCGTAGGGGAGAACCACGTTTCACACAGAAGCGCTCTCCAGTCCCACGGCCACTCAGACTCGGTGCCCAGCAACCTCCAAATCCGATCCCACCAGCGCCAGGTAAGGACCGCCGCTGGACATTGCAGAAAAATGTGCTCTATAGTCTCGGGGATCTTGCGGGCAGGATAGGCTGTCAGACAAGACATACACCATGGTGTGGCTAAACCCTTTTGTTCCAAATATGTACGATCAATCAGCCAATCATTTGTGGGAAGGCAGCAGTGTTTGCGGGTCTGGCCCTTGTGGCAGTGAACCGCCGGATGGGGCGAAGGCAGTCCCTTCCCACATTCAGATGGGACATCCAGCGTTCCAGCACGCTGCTCTTAAGATCAACCCGAGGCCTGAGAAGCCGGTAAGTAGCTCTCACAGACAGATGAAACAGTTTCTTACTTTTTCCAGATCTTATTCTGCCGGACGAATTCCATTGCCATTCCAACAGGTCAATGGGGAGTCTGGTGAGCGGGGTTTCCGGAAGGAAAGCTACCCATTCATCTTGTTCCCCCAGTACTCTAATTCTATGAGTCCACCTTCTGCCGCCTTTCTTTTCCTCGTGCGGGTGCCTGACGAGGCAATTATCCGATTCCCGGCGGAAGAGGATTACCGACACTTCTTCCTCCCGTACCTCCATCACCCTACCTACACTCTCACTATCCCCCACTGATGCTACCCAGTCCCCGTTCCGAAATCTCGGGCCCCCTCACAAAATGCGCACCCAATCCAAGGGAATAGAGAAGATTAACTGATCCAAGTTTTGTTCAATGTGGTGACAGTGCTTCAAACTGGACCTCAATTGATGTGCCTTTTCCATGTTCTTTTGTCACCATCCCATATGTCCCGGATTCATGTTACCCCTCTCCTCATCCAACAGTTCCATGGGGAGATGGAACTACAGTATACTCTCCCATGTAGGTCAGGGACGCTCGCATTGCCGAAAAGCGGCTGTCTCACCACCTCTTCCCATCTGTCCGGTGTCCCTTTCTCAGGCAGCGGGAGTTGGCGCCATGCGCACAGGCCCTTGACCCAAAAATCATCCTTGGTCAAGTCCATTCTGGCACGATCAGAAACCTCATGGGTTTTAGAGTATCGCGGAATAGTCCAGAAACGGTCCTCTAGCCAGGACAGAGGATCCACCTCCTGGGGCGCCTGGGGGGCCAATCTTGCAATCTGTTCCAAAGCCATGGCACGCCACGGAAGGAGGGGAGTAAATATGAGCCTCTTGATCCTAGATCCTATTATACAGTGCCTATGCAATCAAACGTCAGGTGTTCTTGCAATGTACGTTTCAAGCAACGCAGGTCTTCCTGAAATGTAATGCCAAGTTATGCCAACAAGTTGATAGTACTTGATACCACTGCAATGATCTCGCCCAATTTACACCAAGTTGGCAACCCATGCGAGCTCACAATTCATGACACCACACTCTGACACATTAAACATGAGGTAGAAATTGTCTGAGCGTTCGAAGTTATTATTGAAAAAACAAAGAACAATGGAGCATTCCAACTTGTATAGTGAGCACGCTCGCTGTGTGTGTGTGTTGGGGTGGGGGGGGGGATTCATTTTGTGGAGTTGTGTTTAGCGAACATGACAAGCACATGGATTGCTTTCTCTCTGAATGTCTTCACTCTCTCTCCTATCTCTCTTTCATGCACCTAAGCCCTAGCTATGGCGCTTGTGCCGTTGACTACCCTACAGTCTCCAGCCAAGTCGCACTCGAAGTTGGTTGCACCGATTTGAACGCAAAAGTGTGTGGCACTCTGTGCCCGTTCCCTGTAGGTGCTCTTTTGCACTTGCTGCAATTCACAAAGTGTAGGTGCTCTTTTGTACTTTCTGCAGTTCACTATCTCGGACCAGCACTTTTGGCCACGGTTGCTTTTCGCTTCTGGATGTTTATCTATTGGCCACGGTTGCTTTTCGCTTCCGGATGTTTACCAGACTTTCCTTGGACTCTACTGCTATTTGGGGACTTAATGGGAGACTGGACTCCTGCAGCCTCCTGGAAACTTCTATAGACAGACCAGACCCTACAGCGGCGATTCTTGTAAGGGCCCATTGGTTGGTGTATGGTACACAGGACATAGAATCTTGGGAATTCTGAGACTGACCTGGGACTCGGAGACAGAAATGCATGCAACCTTTTCGCCGCGTAGTTTTGACTCCCAGGCAGCAACTCATTGCACTGTATGAGTGCTTTGAGGTGTGGACAACCAGTGACCTGCGGAGTTGCGGACTTTCCGTAAGGGAGGCTTTCAAACAACTTCCATGCAAGATGACTTGCAGATGGGTTAGCTATGAAGTGCATGAACTCGCCAAACCCTGCACTTCACCAATAACAGTAAGCCGTGCACATGATATTTGTTCCTCTCTTGATGTTTCCATTGTTTGTGGTGTTCTAGTACTCCACAATTTTTCAAACCCGTATCTGAAGGAGAATGTGCTGCTACTGCAGGTGGAGAACTTGTCAGAAGCACCGCTTGGAGTTGCTTTTGAACTACAGCAAGTTGAGGCATTGGCAAACGTGGTGAGTTTGTGGTGCACACTGTGCAAATATTTCTTTCCTGTACGCAGAATTTTGTGGTCTCTTGGCTTGCATGGTGATGTTGTAATTTGCTCTGGACGGAAGACCCCATGCACTGCACCTCTGGAGTGCATTTTCCAGGGTAATAGGTCAGTCGGCAGTCAACGTTGTACAAAACACTCTGGGGCTGAGTCAGCTGTCTCTGTGGAGAACCAAGTATGAGAAGCGCATCTCTGTGTTAGTATGAAAAGGTTTGGTATGAACAGTGCCCGACAAGGATTGCATGTATGATAGGCACTTCCTCCTGCTAGTCGTGCTCCCTCCCTTCCTCTTTCTTAATACTGCCCTTCTCTTGACCCTTTTTTTCCTGTCCTCGCACTCGCTTACCTTCTCCTCTTTCTCCTGTTTCTCCTCCTCCTCTTCCTCATCTACGTGCTTTTCAAGCCTTTCCGCCATTATGTTGTTGCGTGACCCTCTTTTTTTTCAATTAAAAAGAGTAGGCTTTCTCCTCCTCATATGGGGGACAGCTGTATTCAATGTCCTATTCTCTTCTCTCAATATTTTTTCGCCTCACACTAGCTACCTACTTACCTCACGTTATATACCACAGCGATGCACATCTATGCACCAAACACAGAGTACACTAAGGGTTATGGGTGCTTATTTTAACGTATCCCCAGAAAGAGCAGGCTATCACCTGCCTATCTACCCAAGCGAACCAAGGTTGAACCTATCCCCTCAGGGTTGCACCTAACCCCTAGCTAGTAGCAACCGATGGAAGGGGGCGTCCTCTACCAAGACCAACTAGGGAGGGCTATCTTAGGCAATGGAGTTCGAAGTGCCACAGGGGCCGTGGGGAGTTGAAAGGGTGACGAGGGGAATTGAACCCACAACCTCCTGAATGGCACTTACTAGCTCAACCAACTGGGCCAGGCCGCTGGAACGTCGTGTGGCCCTCTTTATATTCCACTTCTTTTGCATTATGTTTTCCTGTACCCCTCTTTTCTCTTATTTTGAATCTTCCAGCCAACCTTGTTCGACTGCCAAATTGTGCAGGGAGGGGCAAGCCAGGTAAGGAACTTGTCTCGGGCGGGGGGCAGGTCACATATGTGTGCATCTCTCTGACAGGGTTATTAACTTATTACGCAAAGATGTGAGGATCAAGGGCATCTCCCACGGGTTTTCAGGGCAATGGAACATTTCGGCCAGCTGTAATTGTCATTCTAATATGATGTGGTCCTTTGTGACGTGTATTTAAAAGTGGAGTAATACAACGAAGATTAGCTTCACCCCTGCACAACGATTTAGAAAAAGAGAAAAAGAAAGTATGGTGTGTCACTGCTCCTCTTGCTGTTGGGCCAGTCGTACGGTTCTCGGATCTGTTGTCTGAAACCATCGACCGGAGCGATCAGCCTTCTGCATCAGTGGTGGCATGCAGCCTGGATGCAACTGATCACTCATTGATAGTCTCAAAGGTCACCCATGTGAAAAACCTGCTGCGTCTATAAACTTTGTAGCGCGTCGGAGTGCGGGTTAATCTTGAGATGATTCCAGAAGAAACGGATTCTACATGTGGTGTAATGTCATGTTCTCTTGCAGCGAACTTCCATTAACGTAAGCTTTGTTCCTTCTGAGGACATCATAGTATACACATTCACATCGCATACTCAAAAAGTGCTCTCTCTCTCTCTCTCTCTCTCTCTCTCTCTCTCTCTCTCTCTCTCTCTCTCTCTCTCTCTCTCTCTCTCTCTCTCTCTCTCTCTCGCTAGCTAGCTAGCTAGCTCGTGCACGCACGCACGCAAACATGCACAAACATGGCCAATCCAGAGGGAGGGGAGTAGATGAGGGACGGGAGGATGGGCAATAGTGCACTAGGTAGCGTGTAGCATGGGAGGAAGTGGGAGGGGAGTAGATGAGGGACGGGAGGGTGGGGGATAGTGCATTAGGAGGCGTGTAGCATGGGAGGTAGTGGGAGGGGTGGGGTCCCTGGGAGGCGGCATGCTGGCGAGGCTGTGGGGGGTAGCAGGACCCTGGGGAGGTGGGGAAGGGTATATATAGAGTGCAGAAGGCAGCAGGAGGCTTGGTGGGGTCACCAGGGGATGGGGTTGTCAGGGAGGTGGTGGGAGGCTGAGGAAGCAGGGAAGGAGGCAGGTGCGGGAGGTAGCGGGAAGCTGGGAAGGTGGCGGCTGATCACTCACTCTCTCTCTCCCCCTCTCCCTCCATCTCACGACCAACGTGTGGATAGGTATTGAACAGCCAAGAAACAACTTCAGTGGTCTGCGCGCAACCAACTACTTTACCAAAGAACGTAGCACATGACCGTCAATGGGTCTAAGGGGGGTGAAATTGCAGGATGTGTAACGAGCGTGAGGCTGAGGGTGAGTCGAGGGAGAGGAGAGAGAGGGAGAGAGTGAGAGCACACACACACTCACTCACTCGACACAACTGACTCGGATTGAGGATCGGACGCAGACACAGTGGCAAGGCACAAAGTCGAAGTCTTGGATTCCGAATGCCGAAACAGCAAGTCACACTGAGTACGAGTACAGCA
>BFEA01000411.1:799979-810517 GCA_003427395.1 Chara braunii | reverse complement strand
GTATATTTCGATCACAAAAAAAAGACGGGAAAAAAAAGTGTGACGGTGTATATTTCCATGTTCTAGCGGGAGATACATTCGATTTGCTCATGCTATCTATCAAAGGCGCATGAGGCCATTCGCGCGATTGGAGACATGAATCTTCCAGTAGAACATGTAACTATACCCTACTACAGTTGTGTGCGTGTGTGTGTGTGTGTGTGAGAGAGAGAGAGAGAGAGAGTGTGTGTGTGTGTGTGTGTGTGTGTGTGTGAGAGAGAGAGAGAGAGAGTGTGTGTGTGTGTGTGTGTGTGTGTGTGTGTGTGTGAGAGAGAGAGAGAGAAAGAGAGAGAGAGAGAGAGAGTGGGTACATCTCCGACCTCACGGCTGGCATTCATTTGTTTGTTTGTGTGTGTGTGTGTGTGTGTGTGTGTGTGAGAGAGAGAGAGAGAGAGTTCCCATCCCCTTCGGTGCTTGCGCGTTCGTGCAAGCCCTTCCCACCACGTTTCCCACCGTCGTCTCCTTTCCGCTGCATCCTTACGACACACACGACGATCCGGGTCCGCGACTGTCTCCTCATGGGCTTGTGCGTTCCCGCCGTGCCCTCCTTCCCGCTGCATACTCGCGACACGCGCGACGTTCCACGTCCACCACTGCAGCCTCATCGGCCCGTCCGCTTGCATTTCTCCGGCCCTCGGCCACTGTTCCACCGGTTCCCCCTTTGACACTGGCCGTTACTGGTCCCACGCGGAGGCACTCGGTTTCTGTTGGGCACCGCTGTTTGCTTTGGTAGTATAAGGATGTAAAATCACTGAGGCCGGGAATTCCTCGACATCTCAACCCGGAGAGCGATGGAGCTTACCAGAGACGAGGAATGGGGAGAGTAATATTGCTGACCTTGTTTCTGTGCTCCAAGCAAATTCCACAGCAAGCTGATTATCACGTCGTATCCCTTTTTTTTCCAGCATAACATGTTGTTCTCCATGGCAGCAACCGACCCATCCAATAGCCACTCCCTGATGAAGGTCCTTTTCGGAAATGGGCCTTGGAGGCCCCAGGAGGCCTCTTATGTCGTTGACTGCGGGTCCTTGTCTCTATCATTTGAATGACGGCAGACCAAACCTTCTCCCTGTCCAACTCGTCGTCATCGATAGACAGTGAACACCTTTGCTTCCTTATGGACCATAGTGTGGGCTACCAGTACCTTTCCCCACTTGAAAACAAAGTTGCAGCTCGAACGGCCGCATTTTTGGAGGGGGACGGCCGCATTTTTGGAGGGGGAAGGGGGGGCGAGGAGGGGGACGGCCGCACAATGGCAAAGAGGGGAGATCTGGATGGGCAGAACGGTTTGGTCATTTGTGACCAAAACCGGAAACCAGATGGTGGCTGGACAGTTGATGAGGCAACGGACAATGTCCTCTTCCATATTATTGGGGCACATTCTGCAGAGGGGTGAGCTGTCAGGGTCCGATCTGTCTCATCCATCTCTGGCCAAGAAACCATTTAAAATGGTAATCCGTCCAAGATGAAGAAAGACACAGTATGACGTATATTTCCATCAATATCAAACGTGACGGGAATGTCTCTGACACACTGTCTCACCTGAATCACGTTCCCATCTGCAATTTCGACCTCCACAAGCGTAGTGAGGTCATGCACCTTCACTCCCATATGTAATGATCGCTTTCTGGGAAAGATAATTCTGGGAGGAGCCATTATCCACCATTGTCTTCAACACTCTGCGGTTTACGACAGCGTTGATCAAGGTCATCTCCTCTTCTACACCGCCATATGCAATTGGCTCCGCTGTGTACACCTTCTTGACAGCAGCACACAAGCACATCACCCTCTGCAGTCGTTGGGTTGTGTTGTCTCTGGCAGTGGGACAACGCAGATAAAGCACTGTATCAACGGTTGCTCTCATCATCTTCATCGCTGGCCGTATACGAGGCGCATATGTGTTTTTCCAGTTGGGCAAAGCACTGGTGGCTTAATTTTAAAAACAGTGCTTGCTACGTCCATGATTTTTTTCAGAATTTGTCACTGAAGTGATAGCTCTCAAAAGATCACCTGGAAATTGTTTCGCCTTGCCGACAGGCACCCTGCCACAGGCAGGACAGCCCGGCCAGGATCTATGTGACTGCAGGCGTTGGATGACATCCAGGGGCTGTGGTGGTTCAAGAACACAGGTGTCCAAGTTCTGGACATCGATATAGAGAGTGCTCAGTAGGGCTTGGCCCTTATGCAAAGTTTAGGGCGTACTCACACTAGCACTTTCCTAAATGCATTCGACTGCAATCACGTCTAGATCTTAGTAGAGAAAAGAACAACAACAACAACCAGAGCCACACTGACACCACCACCACCATCAACAACAGTTGTGTAACGCTATGGCACAACAACAGTCGCTGAACAACAACAGCAACAACAACGATAACAGCAACAACAACAACAACAACAACAACAACAACAACAACAACAACGACAACAAGAGTCGGGTAAGCATTTTGTCCTCCTTGGATTTCTCTCAGCCCACTACAGTGCGACCTGCCAGATGACAAGGAGAGGACATGTTTTGCTTGGGAGGCAGTGCGGACTCACAGTACGAGCCTACCATCATCGTTGAGATATCAAGGTGATATCATCATTGAGCTGACCGGCCCCAGGTAGTCCAGAATCGTTTTATTCTGTTCAATTTGGATCCGAATTTGGGTCTGTATTTCAACAGGTACTAACCGAGCTGTGCCGGTTGGTGACCGTAGGACTTTTTCAGCTTACCTCTGGCTGTTAGGAATTGAGGTCAACTATGTCGATGTCCTCCCGTAGTTGCGGTCAGATACACACAAGAATGATGTCCTGGTGTAACGAGTCTCAGTGTTAGAATTTGCTCCCAGGTTGTTTCCCCAAGGCAGTTGCAGTGAACTGGAAGAGGGGTCCAACAGTGTCATCATTTGCTTCCTTGCTGGATAACGTGGGATCGATCATGTGCTTTACCGTATGTTGTTCTTGCAGAGCCGAAGATGTCGGAATCGATATGGGTGAGGTCTTCTACAACTTCTGGTACAGAAATCGCTCTTTTGTGATTGTGAACGACGCGCCAGTGGCAATGGAATTCTTATTGAGCTCTAGCGTGGGCCATACACTCTCGACAGAGTTGAACTTCTCTCTGGCAAACACGTCGCTGAAGCGCTTCAACTCCCTCACAATAGATTCAAAAAGCAGGTGCGCCCAACTTTCCTCCTCCTCGATGTTCACATGCAATTTCCCACGCTTATGTCCAGTCGTGTCATCTGACAAAGATATTGTCAAGAACAGGTGTGACAGTGGTGCAAGGTGGCCAAAAGTCAGGAGAATGTGAGGTGGAGAAGGGAAGGGAAGGAGCGGCGGATTTGGAGGGTGAAAGGAATGGGATAAACGGGCCTAGCACAGGCGTCTCTTATTTGACATTTAAGGCCGCATGTATAAGAATAGCGCAAAATGTGTGCGGCTTTACTCTCGCACAAAATGTGTGAGTCTTTACCCTTGCACAAAATGTATAGGGTTCTACAGCATTGCCCTTCTGCCTCGTCCAGTCAGGCCTACCGTCTTCACCCGAAGAGAACGCCCGGTCATTATCGCTGTATCTAGTCTGAAAGTTGCACTAAATACAGCTACAATAACCGGGTGTTCTATTCAGGTGACGATGGTGCCCACACTGCTCTCGAAAAATGAGGAAAATGGAAGGAACGTTTCCACGCAGGGAGGTGGAAAAAAAGACATCTGTTACTATTTATTTGCACGAGTCCAACACTTTGAACATCGGGTCCATAAAGCGTCCAAATGCATGTAGAGTGTTGTGTAGTGGAGTGAGGCCCATTCCCTTCGACCCGGGTTCTTCAACTGGGTTGTTTGGACTTCACATGCACACTGCCAAGAGACCTTGGCCCTTGCCACACTACTCATGAATCTCAGAAACGTGAATGGCAGTGGGCCATACACTCTCGACAGAGTTAAACTTCTCTCGGGCAAATGCATCATCATACAAGACGGCAAGAGATCAAATGCATGTAGAGTGTTGAGTAGTGTTGTGAGGCCCAATGCCACATATCCAGAAATCATGCATGTACCAACTGCTACCCAAAAAAGTAAAGAAAAAGTTGTTCCTTCATTATTGAGGTTTCAGTTTCCTGTCCTTGGGACTCCTTACGGACATCCGATTGGAACGATGCCTGGCCCTTGCATTAAAATTTAAAAGGTTTCAAGTTTCCTCAGCAAGGAGGAATCCTTTCAAAATCAAGGAGGCAAAGAAAAAGAAAAACTGTCCATCAAAATCAAGGATCCCTCCACGTGGTTAGTTATTCAACTTATTCTTATTGTCAACCCATTGCTATGTTTCCAACTTTCCAATTAGTTTGGTCTTTATTTTTTCAGATGCTTTCACTTAGAGAGTCAGTCTAAATAAACAGGGCCCTGGAGGACCTCAGTGATAGTGAGATCATGCCAAGGGCAGGTGACAAAGGGCATATGATAAAGCGGAGGTGATGAAGGGTAGAGATCATGCAAAGGGCATGTGATAAAGGGCACGTGATAAAGGGTATGTGATAAAGGGCAGGTGATAAAGGGGTGAACTTAATTAAGAAGCAAGACCTATAGTGCTTACTCTGTATGTGTGGACTATAGCCAGTCAAATAGCATCAATCTTGCGAGCTTCTGTCCAGCCCTAGTTCGCTATAACTTTATATCCCACGTAGAAAACCTGGCCTGCTCACAATCACCTTATAACCATCGATGGCCTGGTTCGCCGCTCCAAACTCAGATCTTCCTAAGCTTGGACGGAAATCAATTTCCACAATCTTTCCTGGGCCGTTCACAATCACCTTATACCCAAATCGACAACCTGATTCGCCGCTCCACTCAGATCTTCCTAAGATTGGATGGAAATCAATTTCCACAATCTTTCCTGGCCCGCTCACAATCACCTTATAGGCTTATACCCAAATCGATAACCTGGTTAGCCGCTCCAAATTCAGATCTTCCTAAGCTTGGATGCAATCAATTTCCACAATCTTTCACCAAGACTTCCCTCAAGCGCTGCTCATGTTCTGTCGTTGACTTACTGTAAAAGTGCTTCAAGGTGCATAAGAGCAAACTTGTCAATGACATGCTTGAAGAAGGGTGTTCCCAACCCAGGCGCTTCAAATTTTAGACCCAAAAAAATCACCATTGGGCCCAAAATCCCATACAGGTGCTTGAAAATTTTCCCTCTTTTTGTTGCCCACTCCAACTTCAAGGTACCACTGATCTGATTTGTGGATGGGTTGCTGGCCTTGAGCCGCTGATGAAGAAATCGGATGGCATCCCCTCTTGAACATTTAAGCCACCCGCCGTTGTTATGCGGCAAAACGACTATTACTCCAGAAATATGAGCATAGAGCACTGAGTAATAGAGGCCATAGTGAGCTATGGCATACGCCTCCCTCCCACCGTCTGGTCTGAGTACCCCGCCGGAGAAAGAGGCTTATGATCCATGCAGGAGTCGTCCCCAATTCGAGTTCGAATGTGACGTTCTTGACACATGCGCTTCATTTCTAAATGCAGCTATGAAGTAACGCCTTTTTGTACGGTTTTAAATCATAATGAAGATGTGAAAGAGAATGGATTTGATGTCATCTTTGTTCTTACAGTGCAAGCCTGCTGACGTTCACAGAGTCGAGCCTGTTCTGGCGAATTGGAGTCACTCTCGGATCAAAGCGTCCTCTACAGTCCGTTTTGCCAAACATTTTCCAAGATTTGTTGACAAAGTTTTGAATTTCGATATGCGCATTTTCAATTTCTTTGTTTTTTTGTCATCAAATCAAAAGCAATTTGCGGATAGCAGGAATCGACCCGTATCCCCGGCTTGGAAGGCAGACAATATGGCATCTTGCTGTATTTCTTTGCCTTTTGGTATGGAAAGGAAATGCCGCCAGTAAGGTAACACCATCTATGAGCACTTACGTCTCTTGTGGGGGGAGCCTATGGGCCTAGATCCAGTACTCAACAAATGTGCAAGATGAGAATGCTTGGAAGGCAGACAATATGGCATCTTACCAGCTATGAGCACTGAGGTCTCTTGTGGGGGGGAGCTTATCGGCCTCGCTCTAGTACTCAACAAATGTGCAAGGTGAGAATGAATCTTCCGCTAGAACGTGTGAAGATTCACCGCCATGTTTTTTGTCTTTTGTGCATGTGGAGACTAGTGGAGTGAGGCCTTATGTCGGACCAAAATGCTAGTCTAATTGGTGTGCTTGTTGTGATTGAAGTTACTGAACTGCTCGTTTGATCGTTGCTGTATCGTAATGGGAAGTGCTCATTGGATTGTTGCTCTAGACGTAGTTGAACTGCTCGTTGAAAGCGTGAAAATAGTAGAATGAACCCGTTCGGCAAACTTTGTGCAAAGTGAAAATAGATCTGTTTTTTTGGGGCAGGAGTGAAAGTAGCAATACTTGGTAGAAGGTTGCAAGACAGATAGAAGAAACTCATGCATGAGTTGAGAACGTAGCAGTCCAGTTAACAGGCTAGATGAAAGTCGAGGGCTGTCTGGTCCAAACTCAGATCTTTCTCCAATGTCCCTTACGGCAAAAACCCACACAATGATTCCCTTCATTATGTTCAAGGGATGCAGAGACGTCAGCATTGATTGGTTCCTACGTCACGGGCTAGGTCCCACTTCCACGGTGTCGAGCGCATTGGTCACGCAAGGGCACCCTCCCAGCCGCGTCACGCAGGATTTTGCAGGACTTCGTCGTAGAGTGTTCCCTCTCCGGCCGAGTGCACCAGCCATACCTCTCGAGAACCCTTACTACAGGATAGGGCCACGCGAGGGACAACTTAATTCCACCCATGGGAGTTGTCACCATCCCTTAGGTGGGCGTATCCCCGCCGAGTTACCGAACCATGTATGGAAGCTTTTCGTATGCAATCGCAAAGGTAGCTCAACTGAGGGTGTTTCTTGTTCGTTGTGGCATACGCGGTACGCGTTGTTAACGCCCAAATCGGACCCATGCGCGAATCGTCGTTCGAGGCGTTGATCTCCCGAACGTGATCCTACGCCGGTCGACTAGGACGGTCACTCTAACCACGCGATACACTTCACAAAACAAAATCAAGCTTCATACGTAAATCACTCCTATAGTCTTCCCCTGAACAAAATGCACGCATGTGCTATTCAGCTTTCCCTGAAAAAGTTGATTTCTCGAAGTCGCCCCCTGAAATCCAAATAGTAAGCACGTTGAAATGTACGCACGTGTGTTCTATTCCAATAGTACGGGTGTTCTGTTCAAATAGAACATATGCTAGCCTGCATGCAGTGTCGTGCTCGTTTCCAAGTGCGCGCCTTGCATTATTCCTCTCTCTCTCTCTCTCTCTCTCTCTCTCTCTCTCTCTCTCTCTCTCTCTCTCTCTCTCTGTGAAACTCCTATGAAACAGTTTGTCACAGCCCCTCGTTTGTTGTCCTCTTCTCTCTCTCTGCCTACGGTTTACCGGGCAGTTCTATTTGTGACGATATCTATCTATCTATCTATCTATCTATCTATCTATCTATCTATCTATCTATCTATCTATCGATCTATCTATCTATCTATCTATCTATGTGTGTGTGTGTGTGTGTCTTACCTCACGGTCCTGTTTGTGGGAAGATTGGAGATACTTGTACGAGGCACGTACTTCTTTTTCTTTTTTTTTCTTTTTTTTTCTTTTTTTTTTGGGGGGGGGGAGGGGGGCCCATTTTCGGAAGTCGATACCCTATATTCGTAGCATAACGCACGTGCGTTGTATACAAATACAACGCACCTCGTGTGTTTTATTCGTACATAACGCACGTGCATTTTGTTTGGGGGAAGACTGTAGTCCCACACGATCCTCAAAGATTTTGAGGGTCGTTTTCGACACAGTGTCGGATGACACACATCCTGAGGGGTTAATCCTTCGATGCTAGACTATCGAAAGTGTGATTGCGAGACCTACCCTCTTCTGCACACTGCCGAGAGGAGTGGTAGGTGGCTTCGGCCCATAGTGGCGGCAAAACACCTCGGACTCTAGGAACAAGGCTCCATCGTCGGAGGCCTGGAAACAGGTCAAGGGGTTTGACTTTGATAGCCGCCATGGACCTCAACGTTCAACTATTAAAAGTCCGAAAAGCAAAATAAAAAGGGGTTCTCCCTTTTCTCTCAGTAAAAGTTTGTTCAATCCTTGTGCATGGTCAAACTAGACCGCGCGAGTACTAAAAAACATAAATATAACGAGGTTATTGGACAAAAGGCAATCACTCTCACAATCATAGTGTTACTCCCTTCAAAATGTACACATGATTGGCAGGCAAATTCAATCCGGACTTACCTGCAATCATACCAAAGATTCAACATCAACAGACCACGTGCCACACGGGGTCGGTCAACTTCAACCATTTTCCGTACTCACACCCCTTTCCTTAGTCAAACAAGCCCCCACCTTTGTCCAACCTTCCAAAAGAAAAACACTCTGTTTCTTTTTGAATGACCATTTAATAAAAGTCCGGGTAAAGCCCAAAGAAACAAATCAACCCACAAGGGCTAAGACCTTAGGTTGAGTAGGGAGAATAAATTGGAGTTGAGTCGGATACCTACCTGTTATCAAAAGATAACAGACGATGATCCTTGTAGAAGAAAATGATTTGTAACACAACACAAGCCAGTGCCCAAGTTATGCTAAAGTGAATATGGAACAATCCTACCTTCCTACTTTATCTATGACACTTGTCTAAAAATATCAAGAATTTTGGCAGCATCTTCCCTAGCAAGGGTAAATCGCAAACTGTCAAAGTCCTAAAATATTAACTCCCCTAGATTTCAGGAAAGTTTGGCAGTGCTTCCCGTACGAAAAGTGCCTTCACAAAATTTATATAAGACTAAAATATAAAAATCGCATAAGACTTCTAACTCAAAAAGGCCAGAATTTTATATAACTTCTTGGATTAGCAAAAACTTTGGGTTGCACCTCCCCTAGGAAAGTACTATCCAAAATTTTATGCTAATCCAGATTCGAGTCGGATAAAATTCTTAACTTTTTCAAAGGCAAATTTTGTTTAACTGCTTGAATTTAGTAAAAATTTGAGCAGCATCTCCCTCGGACAAGGCGGATTGTCAAATTTATACTAATCCAAAAAACGAGTTAGACTATTCTATTACGCAAAGCTTGAAAAATTATCCAACTCTTTGAATGGTGTATAGTTTTTGGTAGCATCTTCCTTTGGGAAAGTGGTATCCCAACTTATACTAAGTCCTAAAACGAAAAATATGCATAAATCAAAACTAACTCCTATCGCTCTGGCACATGGCGAACACTAAAGCGGCTACCTAGCAGAATGAACAAAGCTCATATTCAACCACATGCAAGTCCATACTACAATGGGTAAGTACTCTCACCAAATCCCGAAGTCCTTCTCATAAATACTTCATTTGTTTGTCGGTTGGATAAACCCCAATACCCTAACTTACATATGGCATAAGAGATTAAGCCAAACCGAAGCCACATGGCTCAACCCTTGCCTTTGTATACACAAACAAAGGGCACAGCTTCTACTCTCTTCGCCCTTTGTTTGTGTATACAAAAGCCATGTGGCTTCGGTTTGACTTAATCTCTTATGCCATATGTAAGCTAGGGTATTAGGGTTTATCCAACCGAGAGACAAATGAAGTATTTATGAGAAGGACTTCGGGATTTGGTGAGAGTACTTACCCATTGTAGTGTGGACTTGCATGTGGCTGAATATGAGCTTTGTTCATTCTGAATCTAATCATTGGTAGGTAGCCGCTTTTAGTGCTCGCCATGTGCCGGAGCGATAGGAGTTAGTTTTGATTTATGCATATTTCCCGTTTTAGGACTAAGTATAAGTTGGGATACCACTTAGTTTTGATTTATGCATATTTCCTGTTTTAGGACTAAGTATAAGTTGGGATACCACTTTCCCAAAGGAAGATGTTATACACGATTCAAAGAGTTGGATAATTTTTCAAGCTTTGTGTAATAGGATAGTTTTTCAAGCTTTGCGTGATAGAATAGTCCAACTCATTTTTCGGATTAGTATAAATTTGACAATCTGCCCTGTCTGAGGGAGATGCTGCTCAAATTTTTACTAAATTCAAGGAGTTAAACAATATTTGCCTTTGAAAAAGTTAAAATTTTTATCTGACTCGAATCTGGATTAGCATAAAATTTTGGATAGTACTTTCGTAGGGGAGGTGCACCCAAAGTTTTGGAGTGGGGAACTGGGGGAAAAGAGAGGACCTCTGGCACCCCATGACCCACGGATCGGGCCCGTTGCCTTGGTCGGTAGCAAAAACCGAGGGGGGTCAGCTCCTTCGGCCCTCTGCCCCTCAGTTTCCTTCTTTATGCTCCTCCGCTCCCTCGTTATCGATTGTTGGCCTTGACCCCTGTATCCGCTAGATGACAGTCCAACACCGTAACCAAATGCCTAAGGCTGCACTAGTACTAGTGGAAATGGATATAAATGGGTTCCACACACTGTGCGGTCTGGTCAAAATGCCCCAAGGCCACAATTCAGT
>BFEA01000411.1:787883-798533 GCA_003427395.1 Chara braunii | reverse complement strand
AGAAATTCCTGACTTTGCAAATTTTATTGCGGAATCCGACAGATCTCAGCGAGCGCAGTCGGGTGCAGCAATCAGAAAAAAAAAAAAAAAGATTTGGGCATTTTTTGGGGGCATCCGGTTTTGCCGGTTCMCCCCCCCTGGACCGGTCCGGGCCCGGTTGGACCGGGGCAGGTGATCCGGCCGGTTGCTGGCCCAGCCCTGCTTGTAGGGGTATTCATGCCAACAGCAGATTAAGAGAAAATGGACCTGGCACCACCACTCGAAATGTGCAAAACGGGAGTGAATCTTCCACTAGAACATGGACAGATGCACCACCCTGATTTTTGAGTTTTGTGCATGGTGAGAGTAGTGGAGAGAGGCCCAATGACTGTAGATAATGAGGATCAATGGCCGAAATCTCTTAAACCGTGCACATGGAACCTTGCCCCAGGAAAGATGTTCTATTACTTCAATTTATTTTGGGAAGTTTTTAGTTGTTTGTAAAATTGTAAGACAAAATACATGACCACTGGCCAGGAAATTCATGAGATGTGGAGACTGATCAGCAGACTGGACCTGTGTGCAGTTGCTGTGGTTTCAATAATGTTGCAGATGCCACTCATTTTCTTGTTGTCATTTCTCTCAGATGGGAACAAGCAGCAACATACCCTGTTATGAGGCCATGTGGAGATTTTTTTCTTTCTTTCTTTTTTTAAAAGAAAGTAAAAGAGAGGGAAGGGATGGCACGAAGAAGCAATCAAGTTGCATTTTGCATGTTATGTGATCGGTGTATCAGGTTGATCACGCTTGTGCGGGTTACGAGCCAAAGAATGAGAGAAGGTTAACCGACCCCCCATTTTTCAGGTCAATTTATAAGAAAACCATAAGGCCATTTCAAGCAAACTCCAAAGAACGGGATTTGGGAAAAAAACATGACAAGTAGGAACTGGACTGAGGCTCCCAAGAATGGAATGAGCCAGAACCATTACGTTCTCTTTTTTCCCCAAAAAAAAAAAAAAGGAAGGGCAAGGAGCTGTGGGCGTTATTGACATGTGACAATTTGCTGTCATGTCCAGTTTGAGAGTGTGGATTCATTTCTGTCCAGGGGTTCCTTTCAACATGGATCTGGTAGAGGAAGACACTGCGCAGGAGTTATCAGCAACTGTGATTATAAACTGCCGGCTCATCAAGGTGAACACTGCATGTCTTTTTTATATATACAAGTGGACCCGCCGTGGCTTCCCCCGCGGGTGGCGCAGCGGCGGGGTGCTCTCTCTCTCTCTCTCTCTCTCTCTCTCTCTCTCTCTCTCTCTCTCTCTCTGTGTGTGTGTGTGTGTGTGTGTGCAAAAGACAAGAAACCATGGCTGTGTTTCTTTCCGTGTTCCAGCCGAAGATTCATTCTCACTTCCCCCATCCGCTGAGTAGTGGACCAAGCGGATCACTCTCTCCAAGCCGTTGAGAAAATGGCAGGAAAAATGGCAAACGAAAGCATTCCACAACACCGAAACTTGTTCTAGAACGTCAGGAAAGTTGTGCATTGAAAAAGGAAAAAACAAACTCCCCGCCCGCCTGCCTGCCTGCCAGCTGCTATTTCCTGTAGGTCATTATTTGTGTTTCTTCTCCAACATCGTCCACTTTGCCCTATGCAAGTCCACAAAAAAAGCATGACTGTGCCCTCCTCCCTTCTGCTCCCTCCATCGGTGGCCTCCCTCATCCCCCTCCGCCATCCTCGTCCCTCCTCCATCTCCACCATCGTCCTCTTCAACTTGTCATCCATCGCCCTCTTCAACATGTCGTTGTAGTCATCAGGTGTTGTCCTTGTCCTCGTCATTGTCATGTGTGTGTGTGTGTTGTCATTTTCGCTCTACGCACCTCCACAAAGAAAGCATGACCGTGTTCATGTTTGTTGTCCTCGCCCCCTTCATCCTTCCCCATCCTCCTGCTTCCATTGATTATGTTGTCCCTCTTCCTCCAGTCCCTCTTCGCACTCCGTGCTGCGTCCTCTCCCCCCTCACCGCGCTCTTCCTCCTCCTCCCGCATGTCCTCCTGTTCGTTTTCGTCATCCTCCCCCTCCTCATCCTTCCTCCTCCTCCCACTCGCTATGCCGTCCCTCCTCCCTCCTCATCGTGCTCGCCCTCCTCCACCCCCTTCTCCTCCTATTCGTGTTCATTGTCCTCCCCCTCCTGCTCCCACGCCTCTGCTGCTCCTCCACGTCCCTCTTCTCCTATTCGTGTTTGTCGTCCTCCCCTTTGTTACATACTCGTGAATGCAGATGCAAGTATGACTCAGATTCCCAGAATCGACCAGATAATACAGAGATACAAACGCAGTGGAAGACTTGATATATGTGGACTGACCCTGACCTAACTCGGACTGAAACGAAACACTTCCAAACATACATTCAAGTGAGAAAGGCCCTGGCCTTGATCAAGGAGAAGATGGCCAGGGTCTGAACCATACACTGACGAATGGAGGAAGGGGAAAGACGAAGGAGGAGGAGAGGGAAGATGACGCCAGCAACAGGTATCCAAAAATAGTATCCTGAATGTTACAAGTAGCGCAACCCAGAATGTCGTGAATACAAAGTCTCACAGTTTCTAGATATCGGTCCTCGAAGATCAAGATACATTCCCAGAAGTAGATGAAGTCAAAACCCAGAAATAGTCCTCACCCCGATGTCTCCCAGTTACCATCCCAGCTGTTAACAGAACTCGTCACCATCTCTCATACTCATAGTAGTCCGAAACCCAGACTTAGACTTAGAGGAGTAGGAGGAGAGAGAGAGAGAGAGGGGAAGAGAGAGAGAGGGAGCGGAGGTGGAGGAGGAGAGAGAAAGGTGAGGCCTTTCTCTCTGGTACCGTAGAGGTAGCTATGGCGCTGCGGTTGTAGGTGCTGCGCCAGTCCTGCCTCGCCGCTGCCGCTATGTCTCGCTGCTCCGGTCTCCCGCTGGGCGCTGCTGAAGGCTGCGCTAATGCTGAAGCTGCGCTGTTCTGAAGAGCTGCGCTAATATGAGAAGCTGCGCTAATCTGAAGAGCGTCTAACCTCTACCTGCTAACCTACCGGACTGAGGCTGGTACCCAGCCTTTGTAGTGCTGGGCTGGCCTCTTGCCTACTGGTACCTACCGACCTGGACCGTTGATCGGATCAACGGTTCAGATTCAAACTGGACTTGGCGCCTAAACTCTGGGCAGCCTCTGAAACGCCGCCGGTAGGTTCTAATCTGAACCGGTACCGGCCTCTTGCCGTTTGGGCCTAAACGTGCCCTGCCCCTGGCCTATCTGGGCCTGGTCTGAACCGTCGTCCCCCTAGGCCTACCCTGCCTACTGGGAACTGGGCCCTGTCTGGGGCCCGTGTGGCTCGGAATGCCACACCTTCCTAGTCGTTCCCCATCCTTCTGCCCCCCCTCGTTATGCCGTCCCTCCTCCTCCCGTCCGTCCTGCAACTCCTGCTGCATCCTCTTTGCCTCCGTCCTCACCGTGCTTCCCCTCTCCCGCCTCTCAAACTGGTCACGTTCGTTGGCCTCGCCCTCCTGCCTACTATGTATTTGTATTCGAACATTGGTCGTGTTGGCCCCCACCCGCGCCACTCCTATCGCCCCCCCCCCCCCCCCCCCCCCCCCCCGCAGCCCGGGGATATTCCAGAGCCTTCCCAAGGGCGCAATGCGTGGCTATGCGGGAGCTCCGGGGGGGGAAAAAAAAATTGGCCGCACAAAATCCTCTCCCCCCTCTTACCACATTTCCAGCAAAATCCGTCGCCGGTGGAACGTTCGATACAGCCGTGCGTTCCCAAGGGCGGTACGGCCCTCCGGTACCACCTCCCCCCCGAATTTTCTTGGGCCCACAGGGGGCATCAAAAGAGGGCCACTTTTCCCTCTAATAGGATTAGGGATAATAACAGAAGGCAGCCCCCACTGAGCAAGGATAAGAGCCCTTTTTTAAGAAAAAAGAAAACAAAGGAAAAAAAGCAGAGCCCTTGCTCAACTCGTGCTCTATCTTGCTCCATTTTCAAGTCTTTTTCTCCTAGCTCAGTTGGTACATCCATGAACTGTTGAAATACAGACGTGACTCACCCGAGTTCAAATTGAGATGCAAGTCTGGCGTTCCGGGTTGCCTCAGATTGGCCCGGGTGGCCCAGCCGGGCCAGGTCCAGGCAAAGTCCTGGTCAAGGACCCAGCAGTCACAGCGCAAAAAAAAATAAAAAAAAATCAAGAAAATCTGAAAAAATACGTCATGCAGAATTGCAAACCGAACATCTTTTGCCTGAGGTTCACCACGAAACTTGCTACGGACTCCAAACTAAAAAATAAAAATAAAATGTTAAATTATATCATACCCCTTTACGGCGTTTACGCCCCTTTAAGCCCATTCGAGCCCTTTGGAATCCCGCTTATAGCCCATAGACACCTTTGGTGAGATATCACCAAACTCGAAGATTTTTAAGTCCGACTTTGGGCACATCTCAGTGGGCGCAAAATTGCCCCACTGCCAAAAAAAAAAAAAAGGACCCCCTTTTTAGTGTCGCCTGGGTACCCCGGGGGTGACCCCCCCCGTGCAAGTTCGCCTGGGGCGCCCAGCCTGGCGACTCTGGTAACATAGTAATTTGGACCGTTTCTTGATTTGTGTGTGTCATGCTTGTGCAGGGGCCTTGCTAAGTTTCTCTGTAGCGTTCCAATTTTAGAGGATGTCCGAAAAGGACTCCCTCCTCCTTTCTAACTGTGTGTGAGAGAATATTCGCATGCCGTCCAAATGAAAAAAGAATAATGAAATTCTGTGTACTTCCAGGGACACCCTTGTGCTCATGCAGTCATGTTCCTAGCTGCTGAATTTTCTTGTTTTTTTTTTTCTCGCTAGCTTGAGCCAACCTTCACGCGCCTCTTTTTTAGGCGCCTTTCTTAAACCACCAGTACATCACCCAACAAAAAAAAAACTCGCGGCCGTTAACGCGCCGCAGCTTTCGGGGGTCGGGGGAGGGGGAAGCCTGGTGGTGCCTCAGTCTGGAGGCCGGTCGCTTCTCGATCGGGCACTTTTCTTTGTGAAAAACAGAAAACAAAGAAGAAAAACAACGAAATGACCTTTCATATGGCTTTCTCAAATAAGAAAAGGAAAAGAAAAGAGAGAGAGAGAGAGAGAGAGAGAGAGAGAGAGGGTGCCCTGCCCGTTGCATTTCAACTGTGCAAAACGTGAATGAATCTACTCGCGTTCTCCCGGGAGATTCATTCTTACTTTGCACATACGGAGAGTAGCGGGACGGGAGGGAGGGGGAGAGAGAGAGAGAGAGAGAGAGAGAGTCCCAGCGCCGGGATGCTCGGTCTGGCGCGTTTGCTGCGCCACAGCAAACTCGTCAGGACGCTCTCTCTCTCTCTCTCTCTCTCTCTCTCTCTGTGTGTGTGTGTGTGAGAGAGAGAGAGAGCTCTTGGATCCGTTTATTATTTTTATTTTGTTTTCTGTTTTTTTTTTACTTTTTTAAAGTTTTTGTGTTCATAATAATTAGTTCCACTGTTCTCGGCGAGTTTTGCTTTTGTTTTTTTTTTTGAAGAAGAAGAACAAGAATCGTTTTTGTTTTCTTTATTTCTCTTTTTTTTGGTGTTTTTTTTTCTTGAATGGAAAACAATGAGGCCTGTCCTGCAGACCGGTCTCTTGAGGCTCAGCATACCTCAGAGTACCAGTCGCTTTGTTCATTTCAGGGTCGGGCCTGAACAACTGGTAGGTACTGGTGGTTTAAGTGGAAATGGGCCACTTGTTTTGGTTTGGGTAGATTTCACTAGCTCCAACGATTTCGAAAAATAACAACATCAGCCACTCAGTTTCAGGAGTCCTCAAAGATGGGTATCAACAATGATATTAAATGCCGGCGGGCGAGGGGGGAGGGGGGCCGCGGCAGTGAAGAAGCATCAAAGAATATTGTTCTCCTAGTCGACAAGGACAACATGACACTAAATACTAAATTGTAAATACACGATAATCATGGTGCCACAACCGTGGCCAGCAACAACGCTGCAACAATACCAAACAAATATTAAAAAAAAGAAAGCTGCAACATCACAGTGTGGGGTACTATAACGATGATGAATAGCAATATCATAGCAATACTGGCGTCAACAAGCATATCAATGATATCATGTTCTGTGCAATGGTCACAATTGTTGGGTTGGTAGGGGTGCTAATGGGGGTCCTTGCCAGTGTTGCCACAGCCGAGGCATGCTAAGGCGCTAATGGGGGTCTTTGTCAAAGTCGAGGCATGCGTAGTGGCGGAAGCTGAAGTTCTCCAGGGGAGCTGAGGTCTCTGGCTGATTGGTTTGAATCGGGTCTGTTTCACAAAACATTTATTATTGTTTGTTTTTTTCACTGCCTCTTAAGTTTTTGTTCTTTGCGAAAAAATTATTGTACACCTGAGTTCTTACACCTATTGATAATCTGATTGATGACACATTATTGCAGGATTACCAGCAGTGGCCCTAAGTTTTTGCTCTTTGTGAAACTCCTTGTTTGTTTCTTAGCCCTTAGGTTTTCCTTCTTTGTGGAAATTATTGTAAACCTGAGTTCTTACTCGTATTGATAATCTGATTGATGATACATTGTTCCAGGATTACCAACAGTGTATTCCGTTTAGGGCGAAATGCCGCCCACCACAGATTGGGATTTCCACAACCGATGTTGTGTTTTGGACTCCGCGGCCAGTGTTCTCTTGCGTTCGGTCGGTCTCATCGTTGGCATCATCGTCGGCATCATCATCAGCAGCAGCGGCAGGAACATCTGCGGCGGCAGTGGTGGCAGCGGGCAGGGAGGTTGGCACAGAAGGCGTCCAACATCTTACATGGAATTGCAGGGAAAGTCAGAGTGGAGTGAACAGCCTAATTCAGAGGAAGTCAGGCGGCGGGACGACTGCAGAGGTGCTAGCGATGGGAGGGTTGGCGTCAAATGTGACCCCACTTTCACACACAGCAGATGTGCCTCCGCTCGATTTGCAGTCATCAGGAAAATGGAGAGGAGAGGGGGAAGGGATGGGGATGGTCTCCAATGGGTATGTGGCAAAGCTGGGGAGAAAGGAGGAGCTGGAGCTGCAGCCAGCGCTGCACACTGTCGTGGTCAGTAACTTGTACTCGAAGCGAGACTTGCGCTACACGGTCCGAAACAGTTCCCTGTTCTTCATTGCCCAAACTCCAGAGACACAGGTGATTCGTGGCATTGACACGATAGATGACAATGAAGCATTGGATGATGCGGCAGAGCTGTGTAGTGGTGATGGGGATTGCCAAACTACAGACCACAATGATCGTAGGGAGGCAGTGAAGCAGCCACAGAAGAAGAGGGAATTGTTTCACGTTATTCAAGTGAGGCCAAATCTAGATGCTCTTCGTGTCCACGAGCAGCTGATCCGGAAGCAGAAGTATGTCGAGGAGCATCTCACGATATACAACATGAGCAATCCACGTGAGAAGTACAGTGTTAGCTTGCGTATCACAACTGGCCACTTGCGAGACTTCTACGCAGCACCAGGGTGAGCAATCATCACAACCGTCTTTCCCCAAAGGGCCCAAACATATTCCATATGTGTGCTAAACGAATAGAAGGCATATGTTGCGTTCTATTCGTTTAAAGTGTAAACCGCAGATGTGCTGTTCCTTTTGAAAAGGGCGACGGCCTTGGGATATCATCGAGGAGCTGACCAGCACCACATAATTTAGAAATCCAGTCCATATGGTTTTGAACTCAAGTCTGTGGTTCAACTGTTCATAGGTGTACCAACTGAGTTGGGCACGATGGTAAACCGCATATGTGTCCTATGTGACTTTGGAGAATCAACTTTATGATGGCGAGGGAGGGCAATCTCGGTAGACTAGGCTCTGATTTCCCGTATATTGGCCTGAATTTCTGCCTGAGTAGAGAAAGATAGTCCGGCAAGACTGCCCAAGCATGAGAATGGAAAATGCAGACACACATATGACACTCGTTCCGTTACACATGCACACAAAGAGCAATCAGAAACATGCATCATGAGACCGACCACGCCCTAGAGATACACCAATGTTGACCAGCATTCGAAACCCCAAAGCACCAGTCTGATCACGAAATCGAACCCCAGCCATGCGGCCAATTCCTCTACGCATTCCGTCCGTTGCGCCCACGGACTCTTCAGGAGGATAACTCTGAAAACTCACTCCAGTGATTCCAATCATACCAACTTGGAGGCCACACCTAGGCCTTGCCTCCTTTTATACTTTCCGAATCCCCGTCCTCCTCTGGACACAGCGTCTACTCCTACTAACGTCCACTTCTGTGACCATACTCGTCGTGTTAACAAAGCGAGAGACCCTTCAGCGTGAATTTTTGCGATGTAGACTATAGGCCAGTGTGTCATCCGCAGCAGTACCAGTACGTATCCCAGCTGAAATGGAGCAGGAACAGTTGCAAGAAACCTAGGGATGAAACTCTCAGATTACAAACGGGCCTAGCTCAGTTGGTACACCCATGAACTGCTGAAATACAGCCCCAAGTTCGAATCCAGATGCAGTCAGATTAACAAAATAATCTACTTCTGAATTACCTTAGGGCCGATCAGTTCAATGATGATATCCGGAGGCTGCCGCTCTCTGTTAAAAAGGAAAAAAAGAAAAAAAGAACTGTCAGAGTGCAACGGGATGATGGCGCAGGCTTATAGTGGCAGGTTCAAACATAGACTTTTGGGGTGAGCCCTCCATCAGGGTGGGGGTTCTGCCCTTGCTGATGGCCATTTAGTAGTGTTTACTGATTGGTGGTAAAAAGGAAAGAGAAAACAAACAAAAAAGTTTTGTCTTTACAAAAAAAAAAAAAAAGGTTTTTTTTGTCTGATCTTTGAATACAACGGTTGATCGTAGATCCATCTAGAAAGCATATGCATTCTATTCGAATACAACGTATTCGAAGTACATGCGAAGAATTGAGCCCTAGGCAGCATCAAAGAGGGGCTTTTGACCAGCTAAGTGCCCGCCTAAAGTGAAGGTGGGCCTGGATTTTTCCTACGCGGCAGGATTTCCGCCATCCCTGAGAACTTCGGGCCCCGGACAGTTACCGGGAGCCAGTTTGTTAGGGAGGCTGTGTGAGACCACAGCCTTTCGCCCAGGCCCCACAGCCGCGAGGGAACCATGCCGCAGATTGGCTCCCGGCCAATTGGAGCGCTGGAAACAGCGCAGGCCACGTCCCACAGCTGGGCGACTGTAACCAATTCAGTCCCAGGCCGCTATCTGAATTCAGGCCTCGACGCAGATACTGGACATGGACCGCGCGCTACTGGGAACCCAGGCTCGTGCCTGAGGAGGCCGAAGGCAGCCACCGCTTTCCACATAGGAAAGTGTCAAGCCACTGGGAGGACATTCTGGCCTCAGGTAGTCTTGTGGCAGCGCTGCTGGTTTGAGTGCTGGGAGGCCGCTGGCTGTGAGGCTGGGCGCACACGGGCGCAGGTGGAGTGCTGCTGAGGGGACCGCTGGAGAGTCTGGAAGGTGGTTGTCGGACATAGTGGCATGCATGGCATGGGAGAGACGAGGGATGAGGTAAACACAAGCAGAGGGGACATACCTGAGCCGTGCCGGAGGTCTGCATGGGCGGCATCTGCATGTACATCGGTTCCGCTGTTGGTCTTCTGGTCGCATCATCATAGTTGTAGGCCAGGATAGGTGTTGCTGGTTTGAGGTTGGGCGCCTGGCGCCAGAAAGAAGCGAGATATTGGATACAATGTTGATGGCGGCGAGAAGAGGGGCTGGCATTTGCGTTTGAGTGCATCGGTTCACTCTGTCCGCAGGCGGTAGGCGTGCCTACCAGTCGGCCTGACCCGTAGGCGGACTGATCAGCGGTCGGCAGACTGCCTTGCATTTTGCACTTTTTTCTGTGATTACATGGTCGTGCATGGCTTGAGGAGAGCAGCCCAAATCCGCAATATTTTTTGGGGGGGGTGGTGGGGGTTATAGGGAGAGGTATAGGGGGGTTGCAGGGGGTTGTAGGGGGTTAAGGGGGGTGTATGAGGATGTGTAGGGGCGGTATGGGGTTGTGGGGGGGGGCTATGGGGGGGTGGATGGGGTTATTTGGGGTTCTGGACCCAAAATATATATATAATATATATATATATATGGTGCCTACCGGTCGACGCCGACGGCGCGTACTGTCGGCTGGTCGGGAGCCGACCGCCGGCGTGACTACCCTGCATATAAAGTTATAAACAGAAAATAAAATTAATAAGTTTACATTGTTGTATATTTTATAATTAGTTTCTGTTTATGTGTCATATATATAATTATATAATATATATACTTCCTGATGAGTCGGTGAAACTCTGACGAAACAGTTTGTCACAGCCCCTCGTTTGTTGTCCTCTTCTCCCTCTCTGCCTACGGTTTACCGGGCAGTTCTATTTGACGATATATACTTCCTTTGAGTTCCTTACCTTTTTTCTCTTTTGTGACTTCCCCCCCCCCCCCGCTAAAAGCTCAGGGTGTTGTAGAGGCCAAGGACAGACTCGCGGCGATTGCTGGCAGCGGCAGCCAATGGTTGTCCTGTACTTCCTTACCTTAGTGCGACCCATTGACCTATAAACGCCATAGGACGTGAAATGGCCGTTGCCCACCAAATGGACGTCAATTGAAACCAGATGCAAGGCCTGCCTATGCAGTGGTGCTCAGTAGACTCCTGCACCTTCAAAAGA
>BFEA01000411.1:727896-739600 GCA_003427395.1 Chara braunii | reverse complement strand
ACAACCTTTCATTTTATTTTATTTTATTTTACAATTCAGCATTTTTTAAATATTACTTTTTCTTAACCCACTAATACCTCCGAGTCTGTTTTTGCCGAGCTTAAATTTCACTGTGCTCCAAGTTTTGCCTAGCCTGGGTCCAAGTTGCGGGCGTGAATCTCACAAAACAAGGAAACAAAAAAAAGGAAAAAAAACTTTGGTCGTGATTGCAATTGTATATGTTCTTGGAAGTGGTAGTATGAGTGTGCCCTAAGTGAAGGCATCTCAACCCCGTGACCAGGTTGTCAGATTCTAGAAAGACAAAAAAAAAAAAAAAAAAAAAAGACAGAAATACGAATTCGGTCGTGAAAATGGCAAAATCCTTCCTCGTAAGTGCCAGTGTGATCAGGTTTACAATCCTCTGAGGGAACACAGCTCGAGCAGAACACGTAATCTTCAAAAAAAAAAAAAAAAAAAAAAAAAAAAAAAAAAACGGCAATACGGATCCCGGTCATGAAAATGGCTGGATACATTCCTCTACGTGCCCCATGAGGAAACATAGCTGAGAAGAAAATGGATTTTGCCCTACCTTGTTGGCAGGGTACTACAAGAAAGACGAGAGAGAAAAAAAAAGGAAAATAACCTTCAGAATGTGACAGTGTTAGCTGTAAGATTCATTTTGCGGAGGAAGACTGTGAGCACCGCCTGCTATACACGTGAATTAAAAAATGGTTGAGAGTCGCTTAAACCAACAGTACTGGCGATGGCTATTGGTTTGATCAATGTACCTTCTACATACTCCTGATAGCTTGTTGGAGTTCTTCAACAAACTATATGGTGAACTCCATTGTCCAAGAAGGGTGTTTGAGTTGGTCTTTAAAGACCAGAGGCATGCAAGGATTCCATCCATGTTGCATTTCAGCAGGTGTAGGCATGGTTGCAGGGTGCACGGAACTGTTGTAAACACCTCTCCCTTAGCAAGGTGTGAGCCCCAAACAATACGATTAGGCTGTATCAGATGTCGCAAGACTTGTTGTACGACCTTATTTATTCGCTTGGTCAGACCATCACTCTCTCGGCAGTGGGCTAAACTCATATTGAGTTTGGTAACTTTGGTGGTGTTGAATTCCATCAAATTATGTCATAAGTCACTTGTGAATCGAGTGTCGATGTATGAGGAAGATCCAAAATTCTAGGCCCAATAATGAGAGCGATGTCGGCACGAATACCCTGACAAGGGTATCCGCCCTTGCTTTTGCAAGTGACCGGAAGTACACGTAGAGGCCTAAAGTGTACCGCGCGAGACGCGGCTCCGTCTGTTTGGTTACATAGGTAAGTTGCTTGATTAGAGTGGAGCGGGTGTGGGCGCGCGTGTGATTTTTCTACTTTGGATTATGCAACCGGCATAGTTGGCCGGCCGACTCTGGCTACTAGGAATAAGAGGTGCCCTTGGTAGACCGTTGGTAGCCTAACGTGCGGAGTAGGGTGCGGGGCGTCCACGGCGCAAGGCGGGCGAGCCGGCGTAGGAGCCTAGCAGTAGCATGCCTAATGGGAGGCAGGAATGAGGCCTGGGGGCTGCGCCGCATCTGTTCATATGAAATACCGGGCTGGCCAATGGTAGGCTTGGGCTTAGCCCTATAGGCTATGGTGCCGAACTATTAAATCAGAGATAGGGGGATCAAGACCAGCCCGCAGCGATGTGGAGCAGTGGTGCAGCGTGGAGAAGGCCGAGATTCGTGGGATTATTGTCGTTGGTTTTGCTGAGGGGAGTCCAGCCACGGGCCGTGAGGGTTAGGCCAGGTACTAACGGCCCCCCTCCCCCGTCCGTTTTCTTTATTATTTTTTGTTTTCTGAGGTAAATTTTTTAGTTTTCTATTTTTGCTTTTTTCCCTATTTTGAGTGGGGTCCTGTACCAGTGCCGTGGCCCGCAGAAAAACCCAGCGGCATCGTTCAGTGGGTACACCCGCGAACGGCTGGGCTACTGCTGGCCTACCACTACCGTGGTAGAGTCCTCCGGGACACCTGTTAGAATTGAAACGACACTGAGAAGATTAGCATGGCCCCTACACGGCCTGAAGAGATGGTTCAGTTCTCCCTGCTAAATTGACTGGGCTAGTGCCCTTGGAGGCCAGACTTGAGTTTAAGCTCCAATGGGTCTGTGGACTGGGAGTGTCCATGGGCAGATCAGCGGTTTGCCTCCAGCCGACTCACTCATAAACCACTGAGGCGCCAGCCTGGGTTGAATGTTAATAGAGTAGTAAGTGAGTGGGATTGCCGGTGGCAGGCCAACTTAGTAGGTTTGCTGGCGGAAATGGAAATGTGGTGCTGTGTTCCAATCCCAATGGGATCGACCGAGTAGGTACCTAGGTTGAGCATAGCCTGGTCTAGTGCGGTTGGCACGACCGTAGCCTACGGAAATGCAGATTAAGGTTTGCACCCAGCTGCAGTCAGAGGAATATAACGACGCGGGTCTGAATTGAGGCTGCTCAGGCTCATGGAGATACCGTGAGCATGCCCCCTGGCATAAAAAGAGGGTCCGACACGCTCGAGGATATAGCTGTTGACGGCTGCTCCCGGATGAGTGCTAAAATTCTCCCTGCCCTCTTGAGGCCTGTGCCAACTAACGAGTCCTTACTGTTGCAGTCTGTGAACGAATCTAGATGACAAGATTGGTTAGATACACACTGCAAGAAAGGGGGGGGTATTAAAAAACGGCCTACTTAAGGAGAGTGGACAGTAGGGAATACTTCCAGATTCCCTATGGGTGAAGGGGACTGTCTGGGTAGAGTGAAGTGCAGGAGTTGCTACGAGAACGAAGGGAGAGGGCGCGCAGAGACGAGGAGAAACGTCGAGGACAGAGGAGGATTGACGTATGTGGAGTTGGAAGAGAGAGAAGGCCATAGCTCGCTCAATACCCAATGGATTTAAGCAAGAAAAGATGCTAGATCGGGGTTTTGAGGCATTCCGGAGCTAATGGCCACGACAGATTTTGAGTTTGGGGCGCGGTTTGGTGTGTGTAGGGACTGCGCGCGGGCCATCTCCACTTGGTTGGCGGGATGGCGGTAAACTTCTCTGAGCAAGGATCGGGCAAGGAGGAGGGCTGGTAGCAGGGCTACTGATTCCGGGCGAGACAGAAGGGGAGAGGGATCTGGTTGCTGAGTAAGGAGCAATGAAGTAAGCCAGCGCTGCTCCTCGCAACCATCGTCTGCAGTCCCGAGGCCGCTCCTCGTGAGAGCCATCAGTACCTCGGCTATCCTGTTGAGCGTGATCGCTCGCCCCTCCGTAAGTTGTGAGGTTCTTCCCGGTGTTCATTATAGTCACGGTAGTCATCGTCTTCTTCGTACAAGCGATTTCCCGCTTGAGCGGGCCGTGGTCCTCTTCTCTCCACCCCGATCTCCTCCCCCTTTGGGTGCGTGTAGCTACCCACGTTCTAGCGGAGGATTCGTTCGCAGTTTGCACTACGGTTGAAAAGCAGAGCATGGTTGCAACTTTGCACCCGATATTGTCATCATCATCATTGTTCCAATAACTACCGCCACGAGGTTGCTCGAGGTCGTAGCACCTATAGAGATCATGGTTATACTAGTCGTGGCGATCGCTATCACCGCATCTACCACGCTTGGGTTATTGACGGTCATGGCCCCTTCTTCAGTCGGGCCTGCGCCGCGACCGTAAGCTCTTGCCTCCTCGTCCAATCTTACGGGGGCTGCTGTTTACCGTTTAGCATCCCGTCAGGACCAGATAGTACGGGAAGGATAGGGGGCACGTACCTTGGTTACATGGCCGATACCTGCAAATATCGAGGTCGTGTCGCTGACTACAACAGGTTGCCTGGCTCGAGTGAAGGAAAGGGGAAGAGACAGGGAAAATGCAACGAGGGCAGGATGACGAGGTAGCTGCGGCTGCGCGTATTTGCAGTAGTGTCTATATCTGATATTGGGATGTGTCTTTCGATGTTCTAGTAGAAGATACAGTTATAACTCCGGCTCGGGCTGCATGCTTCCGTACTCCTACGGAAGAGTCATTCTGATTTTGTAGATGCTACCGACGGAAGTAGCCTTTCTCTGATTCAGAGTGCATCGTACCTGGCGGTGCCGGATTGTTATCGTGGTCTGAACCTTGCTAGCATAGTACTGCCCGTGACCGCCCCCCTCTGTCAAGACTGTGTTCGGCGGAAGTTGCTAGACTGTACTCAGCAGGGGCTGCTCGTAGCGTCACGTGGTGTGACCGGCTACTGCTATGTCGTGGCAGCTGTGTTCTTAATGGCCGTTATGTAGTTGCTGGTCGGCGCTGTAATTGTTAAGGGTTGCTATGAGTGGTCATTTCTGATGGTGTGGTTGAGTGTACTAGCTGTTCGTAGTAGGAGGGTGCCCTGTTTAGTTGATTTCGTCGGCAAACGGAGGCTCAGGCTGCTATGACCTGTGTCTAAAGACTGCGGTTACCATCGGTTGGAGTACTGAGCATAGGGGCTGCAGCTGTCGGGATTAGCAGCGCCATTAAACTCAGTCGAGAGTCGGATTGACTGCGCATCCACAGTCGTACTGTACTTACCACTGCCTGCACAATCCGGGAGACTCGCTGAGTTAATAGGCGGGCTCCGTGTCCACCGTGGCTGACTGCGCCGCAGGTATTACTAGCGAACTGGGGTACGGATGGGTATAGCTTGGATCGCTGCTGGTAGCGGACAGGGGGGGGGCGGTGCACCTCTGTTTTCTGACCAGCGGCGAACGGTAGAGAGTATGGCTGCCGTCTGCTGCTGCGTCTGTGCACGCACTGCTACTGCATCTGTGGACTGAGCGCGGCTGCTTCGTACGGATTGCTGTTGCCGGGTACTGCTGCTGCTGCTGTCTACTGCCGTTGGGGACTGCTGCTGTGGCCGCTGGCCACCACTAGGATCTGTTGCTGCATACCGCGGGCTGGTGCATACCGCTGTGTGCGTTGCTGCGAAGTTACTGAAGACTACCGCCGTGCCCTGCGGTGGGTTACTATGGGCTGTGCATAACTGCCTGCCACTTGCGAATGACTACTGCGAATTGTTGCTCGCTGCTCCATATTGGCTACAACTACTACTGTCCGCTACATCCAGGCACGAACTGCTACTACTGGCACCAACTGCTGTTGCGGTAATCACTGCTGCGGGTTGCTGCCCGGCTGCTGGCCAACGCTGTGCACTGTTGCATGCTGCTGGTAACTGTTGGAGATTGATGCCATTGCTGCTGGTCGCCATTGAGTACGAGTGCTGCTGCGTATGAGGACTGACACAGGCTGCGGGATGATTGGGAGTAGGCTAAGGAGGAGTGTTGGGGCTTAGAGGGGTAGCAGGCCTTAGGGAGGGAGCTTGGTGCTACGAGGTGGAGACTCGTCAGAGGGGGGTTCCTTTGGCAACGTGACTTCACTGACCAAGCTGTCAGATTGGCCGCCATTGCGGGACCCTCAGAAGAACCAAGATAACAAGGCCCTCTCTCGTGAGTTTGAGTGCACCCCTCTTGGATTTGAGCGTCTTAAAATTTTCTCTATCTGCCTTTCTAACTCTAAGTCTAGTCTATTGGTTACGAGGGGAAGGCGGCAGGCGGGATTGCAACCCGTAGGACCGCAACAAGACTCTGTGGGGAGTCCTCCCACCGATTGCGGGAGCTCTGCCGGAACCTAGGCGAGGTTCTGGAGGCAGGGAACCATCAGGTAACTTCTTTCTGTCTATATACTCCCACTACACCCATGTTTGCATATCCCCTTATAGCTGATTGATGTATGTCTGCCTGTCCCTATAAATCTTGCTTTCTATTCAAGACATAACCAGACAAAGTAAAAGAATGCATGTATAAAGTTAAGTCTCAACTTCTTTGATTGCTTGAAAGCAGATTGTGGGGTTGCATCTGGGGGAAGGGTGGGAGAAAGGCAGTATTGCATGAAGTTTGACTGGGTCAACCAAAGGCTGGGCCAGTTCCATAAGTTTGGGAAGGCTCAGTGCTATGTTTTACTTTGTATTGCTTTGAGAACCAGACATGTTCCATAAGTTTGGGTGGTCTGGTTGCTCTGACTTATGAGGGTTGTATGTGATTGCTTTTTCAGGAGCCAGTCAAATCCATAAGTTTGGGTAGTCTGGCAGCCTTGTTTGTTTGGGATTTTTTGTCAGTTTCTTTGGTTTCTGAATGAGAAGGTGAGCATGTCCCATAAGTTTGGGTGACTCTACCTCTTCCTGCTTTGGTTTGAGAAAATGAACCAGGCTGAGGACCGAGACATGTTCCATAAGTTTGGGCGGTCTTGGTCCAATGCCTCGCACATGCTGGAATCAGAAGGTTATAACTTTGATATACTTTACTATTATACTATCTATGAACAGGCTAGTCAGGCAGGGTTCCATAAGTTTGGGTAGCCAGACTATAGTTTATCACCAAATGAAGAGAGTACTTAACTAAGAATAAACTTGTGGTACGAAGGGGCAGGCTGAGTCTTGAGCTGAAGATGATCGGCTGAGCTATATGATACTTCAAAAGACTAAGTACAGACAATTATATAAACCTTGGATACTTGAACAGTTCAGGGCGATTATGATGGTCTAGTCATATGCCCAAAGAAGAGAAAAGTTGTTGTGCCGTGTGTTTGTGTATACTTCTTGGCTGGGCTAGACATGTTCCATAAGTTTGGGTGGTCTAGCCTTATGCCCTATGTAAGTTGGGTATAAGGGATAAATCATTGAAAGGCTACGAACTATTGTTTGCTAAGGTAACTTGGGAATGAGGAGAGCGTGCATGTTTGTGGTTTGGCCTGCTGGTGACTGAGTGATGCCACTTCTTAGTCCGAACTTGAATTTGATAGGTAGTTGTTGTAGTTGCTCGCCACGTGCTAGAGCCATAGGAGTTAGAGTCATTTCCTGCATTTTCTGGGCTCGTTTTTTTACTTAGATTCATTTCTGCAGTTCTGGGATCCTTTATTTATACTTGGTCTTGTATAAATCTTGGTAAGTCACTTTCTCTACGGGAAGCGCTGCCGAAATTTCTACAAAATCAAGAGGTTAATCAAAACTTTGACTTTTTCAGGATCCGGTCTTGACGACTTCTTTGACTTAGTAAGAATCTGGGGAGCCTCTTTTTCTAGAGGAGGTGCTGCCCAAATTCTTACTAATTCAGGAAGTTAGCCAAAATTGGGCCCTGAAGGGTCAAAGTCATTGTCAGGTCTCAAACTTGGCCTTGTATAAATCTTGGACTAGCACGTTCCCTACGGGAAGCGCTGCCGAAATTTCTACAAAGGTAAGAGGTTGGTTGAGATTTCGTCGTGACAGGACTTAGACTTTATGTCTAAGTTCAAGTCTGACTTAGTATAGATCTGGGGGGCTTTCCTCTCTGAAGGAAATGCTACTTTTGCTAGGTCAGGGAGTTAGACAAATTTTGACTTTCTGGGATCCAAGGTTTGACTTTTTGGACTAGTATATTTTTTGCGATGTCACTTTTCCTACGGGAAGCGCTGCCGAAATTTTCCTAAGTTAGAGGAGTTAGCCTATATTTGGACAAGTGGCGACCTATGTAGGAGAGGCTATGGCGAAATCCACCTTACGCTGAGTGCTATCTAGAGGTGGACCTAGACTTGGTTAGATATGACGGCTCGAGTAAGGTCAGGAGGTGAAGGTTATTCTCCCTAAGCGTGTAGACTTAGCTTGAGATTAGTCTGGCTTGTGTCACAGGTCTGTTTTATCAAGTCGCTTCAGGACGTGGGGTGAACTCAGCTTGATCCTATTAGGATCACCTTCTATCATCACAGATAACAGGTCGGTTGCCGACTCGTCGGTTTACGACTCAACCTCAACTCACTCTCCTTACTCAACCTAAAGAGGCTTCAGCCCTGGTGATCTTTTCTGTTTTGTTTAGGTTTCACCCGGACTTTTATTGAATGACCATTTAACAAAGGTACTGAGTATTTGCTTAAGGTTAGTTGGTTTGAGGTTAGGGCTTGCATGGCTAGGCAAAGGGTATGAGCATGGAGATTGGTTGGAGTTGACTCCGTGTAGTGTATTGATTTCTGCTTGACTCTTTGATGTGATTGCAGGTATGTTATGTGGCTTGGATTATTGGATTGGACTGCCCTGCGATCTTATATATGTGCATGAGGAGACCCACTATGGTTGTGAGATGTGATCGTCACACGTTTATTTCCCTATGTATATACATGTGTGTATACGTGTATGTATGCGTACCTATGTAGGGTACTTGTGTGGCCTGAAGGGTCCGCGTGCTAAGGACCTAATTTCGGGGTTGGCATGAATAAAAGGGGGAGAATGACCCCTCTATTTATATATACGCTTCTGAAGAAATTATGGTCGGGCGTTAGCCCTGAGCTAGAATACGATGGTCCTCGCCAGGGCGACCCAGATCCCAGGGCTAGCTCTGAAAAGGGTCACTTCCGATAAAAGTCGAAGGTATTTTCCTTGTTGGGATTTATTTTTCTGGAACGGTAAAGTTCCGAGCAGAAGGGTCAGCGTATCGCTGGTGATGCGCCAAACAACTCACCACCGCTCCAAGTCCCTTCCTGCCCTAGGGACCGCCTTACCCCGCACCCTTTGGGACATCTCAGGGTGCAGAAGGCGGTAAAGCCCTCAGACCGGTCTTGCGCCCGCTAAAGGGTTACCTCCCCTCAGCGCGCGCTTCAGCCGACGCCTGAGCGTCGGAAATGACCCCATGACTCAGAGCAAGCCATCTAGGTATGGGCACTACACAATGCGCCGTCATCGCAGATACTCATGTAGAGATGCATAGTGAGATGGTATGTGTAGGTCCAGCGTCCGCGCGATCTTATATTAAGTCCGCACGCGCAGCGCTCGCCGATCCTCGCACTAAAAAGTTATGGGTCAGGCGGCGAGGCCACGAGCGCGACGCGGTCAATCGGCTCGGGGTTTTGGTATAGCGAAGCGGCACGTGGGCGAAGGACTAGTCCCAGTCGGCCCATGGGAGTCCGTGTACGGGCCTCACTACCCCGGACATCGGGTAGCCTATGGGTAGGATACCGGGCTTCCTCCAGGCGCGCGTCCTTCGGTTGGACGTTATAGTCCGTGGCAGCCGTCAAAGTCAAACCCCTTGATGTTTGACCGCCACGACAGCTTGAAGCTGTCTACTCAACCCCTCTGCACAGGGTGCAGAAGAGGGTGTGGTCTCCAACCGCACATGGCGGTTGTCCGGCGTCGAGAGATTAACCCTCTAGGCACGTGTTAGCCGACACTTGAGTGTCGAACGCGACCCTCGGGTTTAACAAGGGCCACGTGAGTAGGGGTACTACATAGTATGTCATCGTTGCGACCGCTTGCGTACGGTTGCATTACAAATCGTTGTGAGTAGCCCTGCGTCCGCGCGATGTTATATCGAGTCTCGCTCGCAACGCCTACCCGACTTCCGCATTTGAAGAGTTATGGGATGGCTACCAAGGGGATAGGAGCGTCGTCGCGTAGTTCAGGTTGTGTCGTTTTATGTGTATGTATGTGTGTCGCTGTTTGCGTCTGTTAGAGTAGTGTGTGCGTGACGCGTGGGATACGTCCTAGTCGACCGGCGACGAGCCGCGCTTGGGACCTCAGCCCCCCAAGACGTCGGTTCACGTGCGGGTCCGATAGAGGCATAGTACCGCGCGTACCCCTTATGCTACAACGAACGAGAAACGCCCTCGGACGGTCCACCTCTGCGATTGCAGCTGATCAACTTTCGTACTGTGGACTGGTAGCTCGGCGGGGATACGCCCACCGAAGGGAGGTGACAGCTCCCGTAAGGTGGAGGTAGTCGTGCCTCGCGTAGGCCCTGCCCTGTCGTAGGGGCTCGCGAGAGGTATGGCTGGCGCACCCGGCTGGAGCGGCTTATGGAAGCTCCGTGTATGTACCACAACGGGATGTGTACTCTGACTCCTGCGTGACGCGGCCAGAAGGGTCCCGTGGTACCCCTGAGTGGTGCCGGACCGATGCGCTCGACAGCGAAGAGGCAGACAATCTCCTTTGTTGTGGCAGACTTCTTCATAGGTCTCAACCTAATGAACTTGCCGAAATGGTCAACAATGTTGAAGACCCTCAGGAACAGGAGATTCGACCCTTATTTAGGCAAATTAGAAGGGGGTCCCACGCTAATTTTAGCGTGAGGCCGACTATTCCTCTTCCAAAATTGGGTTGCAGTCCCGCTTGGGCCTGGTCTATTTTTGTATCTTGCGCTATTCTTAACGGAGGCCTGGTATTCTTAGATCCTACACTATTTTTAGCTCGGGATGGATTTGTTTTTAGATCCTGCACTAATTTTAGCGTAGGCCTGGTTTATGTTTAGAACCTGGTCTCTTTTTAGACCATCTTTTTTTTTTTGTGCAGGCCTGGTTTATTTTTAGAACCCGCGCTATGTTTAGAGCGGGACTGACCATTCGCTTTCCTCGAGTTGGGCTTGTCCCAGTCTTGTTCTAAAATTAGTACAATCGCGTGTTATTCTTAGGATTGACTTGCAGGGCGTGGGATCCATCGTCTGGCTGCCTGCTCCCTATAAAAGGGGGAGACTTGTCCCATTGCGAGAGAGAGAAAGGCCTTTGCTGCAGGGAGGACGTGCTCCACAACTATCAAAAGAGTGCAGACTGAATGTCTCTGTCAGCGGACAGGGTAACAGGCGATGCGATTTCATCTGGATCGACTGATGGTCCCAGTAGAAAAGAGGTGGAATAGAGGATGCTAATTTGCGGACAGGGAACGACCGAAGAAAGGAGAGAGGGGGGAAAGACAAGAGAGGGTCAGGCGATGAGCTGGAATCAAGCAGGCTGACCGCCTTGATGAAGTCCGTCCTTGCTAGCTCCTCTCCTGTCCTGCCTACCTTGCCTCGTGTAGGTAGCATCTAGCTGGCATGTGCGCGACCTCACGCACGTGGGGTCTCGACTGTGCCATAGCCCACATCTCGACTCTGCCATAGCCCACATCTCGACTGTGGAACCCCGCACGACTGTGCCATATCCAGGATCTCGACTGTATAGCCCAGATCTCGACTGTGGAACCCCCCACGACTGTGGCATAGCCCAGATCTCAACTGTGAAGCCCTGCGCGACTGTGCAATAGCCCAGACCTCGATTGTGAAGCTCTGCACGATTGTGCTAATTCCGGATCTCGACTGTCAAACCCCTTGAGACTTTGCCATAGCCCAAATCCCCTCGACTGCGGAATCCCACGTGGTTGTGGCATAGTCCAGAACTCACACGCACGCACGCACACACACACACACACACAGAGGGAGGAGACATTGGACGAATGGCTAGGGAGGAGGAGGTCGAGGTCGGAGATGGAGGAACTTACCAGGATGGAGGAGGAGGTCGAGGTCGGAGATGGAGGAGCTTACGAACCCAGCGTGACAGTTTGAATTCATTCCCAGATTGCCGCGCCCAGGGCCTCGGTATTCTGTAAAGTTGTCCGCCACCTAGGCAGGGCAAACAGGGTAAAACAGGGTACATCCCAGGCCCCAACAGAGAGATGTAGATTGCAAATTTGCCCAGGCCCCAACAGAGATGTAGATTGCAAATTTGCAATCCACATCTCTCTGTTGGGGCCTGGGCTGCTATGTTGCACGCCCGGCCGCGGCTGGGGGGGGGAAATTGGCCGCGGCCTCGGCCGACGGCCAAATCGGCCAGGTTCGGCCTCGGCCGACCAGCCAACTTCGGTGCAGGATTTTTTATTTTTTTTTCTAACGCATAATATATATATATATATATATATATATTTGGGGGGCATTGTTGCTTT
>BFEA01000411.1:702806-713305 GCA_003427395.1 Chara braunii | reverse complement strand
ACCCACCGAGCCACTCCAAGCACCTACCCACCACGCTACTCTAAGCACCTACCCACCGAGCCACTCCAAGCAACTATACCGACAGGGCCACTCTAGGCACCTATATTGACGGAGCCACTCCAAGCACCTATACCGTCCGAGTCACTCCAACCACCTATCGACCGAGCCATTCCAAGCACCTACCGACCGAGCCACTCCAAGCACCTACCGACCGAGCCACTCCAAGCACCTATACCGACCTAGCCACTCCAAGCACCTATACCGACCGAGGCACTCCAAACACCTACGGACCGTGCCACTCCAAGCACCTACTGACTAAGCATCTCCAAGCACCTATCGAACAGGCCACTCTAAGCACCTATACCGGTCGAGCCACTCCAAGCACCGATACCGACCGAGGCACTGCAAGCACTGACCGACTGAGTTACTCTAAGCACCTACTGACCGAGCCATTTCAAGCACCTATGGAACGAGCCACTCCAAATACCGATAGATAGATAGATAGATAGATAGATAGATAGATAGATAGATAGATAGAGAGAGAGAGAGAGAGAGAGACAGAGAGAGCAAATAAATATTATTTTATTTTCTTTTAATAAAACGGAGATGGATTATACTTCGTGGTTATTGTGCCTTCATGATTTTGCACGCTATTCCTGACTTGAATTGTGTTCTTCTTTCTTTGTTCTACGCATTCTTCTTTTCTTTCTCCTTTGTCTCTCTATATCTGTGTCGCTTTATCTTTCTCCCTCCTCTCTCTCTGTCTCTCTCTCTCTTTCTCTCTCCCTTTCTTTGTCTCTCTATGCGTGTTCCGTTTCTTGAATTCGTTAATAGTGCTGAAATTTAGAAGTTGGTTTGGGCCTAACTTTTTTTTTTTTTTTTTTTTTTTTTTGCGGGCATTGCCCGCACCGCCCGCACCGTACGTATGGGCGTTCGGGGGCCCGTACGGGGTCCCGACGACGTTCGGCCCCCGCCAAAACTTATTTCGGAGCCTAAAACTATCTTTTTGTTTCTGAATTGTTTTATGTGAGTTCTCTATGACGTGAGGTATATGCTTATAAAGTTTCAAGTCCTTTGGCTTATCCAAATAAGAATTAAAAATCGCCAAAGATGGCGATGTCAAAACGTGCTCGCCCATATTGTTTTTTCACGTTTTACTTGTTGTTTTCACTTGAGTTCGGGGTCTAAACAATTTTATTATTTTTCAAAACGTTTTTAGTGGGTTTTGCATTATGTGAAGTACACATCTGTAAATTTTCAGGGCATTTAGCTATGTCAAAAAAAAATGAAAAATCGTCAAAGATGGCGGTGTCGAAAACGTGCTCGCGCACTCACCACATTTTTTTATTTATTTTTTATTAGTATTTGTTTTTCGTATTTTATTTTTATTTCAAATTTGGTAAGGAATTTGGATGTAATGCTCAGGCAAATATTGTTTAATTTAGTTTTCTTCATAACATATCTTTTTTTCAGATTGTTTTGATTTATTTTTATTATTTTTTTTTTGTCCGCGTTCGGCCCGAACAGCCGAACAAATCCCCAAGGGGTCCCATATGTTTGGGCGTTCGGGTTCGGGCGTCCGTCCCGTCCCGAACGCCGGTTACCCTGTATATATATATATATAAGTCGAACAGAGACGAAAGTCGGCCATAGTGATCCGGGGGCCCCGTGTGGAAGGCTCTCGCTATAACGGATCAAAGGTACGCCGGCGATAACAGGTTGGTGACTCCCAAGAGCCAAATTGAGCAAAAGCAGCTACTTCACGATATTGTGCAAGTATATATATATATATATACAGAGAGAGAGAGAGAGAGAGAGAGAGAGAGAGAGAGAGAGATAGAGAAAGAGAGAGAGAAAGAAAGAAAGGTTATTGGTAGGAGTTGCATAGGGCATATGCTTACGATCTGATTCGACAATTTTGCGGCAGACATTGATTGGACACTCGGCAAGGGACTATTTTTTGGACTTCGCTATCGCGATCTTGGTCTTCACCCTCACCTTCATCTTCGTCATCTCTCGTCCGTGGTATCTCCCCCCATGTGTGTGTGCAAGGAGGGACCGTTCCATGTGTGAGGTCCCTTTTCCCTCCCTCACATGTGTGGTGTATAATGGGGTGTCACGTCGGTATCTGATAGGTCAGGTCATATCTTTGAGTCTTTCGTTGCGCTACATTGTGTTATTTTTATATGTATCCGGATGTACATTGCTTTTTTATGCTTGGCTGACACTTCATTGTCCATATGAGTCCTTTTCATCACTTTGTGGAACCTTGACTCCCATACATCGCCCGATTGGGCATGTATCAATTGCCCTTCCGCCCGATTATTCCCCCTCCTTTCCCCGTCTACTCCCTGAACCTTCCTCCCCTCTTGGCTTTCCATCAACCTTCTCCCCCCCACCACGCACTCCCTCTGCAACACCCGTTCCCCCCTCTCGCACTCGTTTCCCTCGGCGCTACTCTGCCCGCCACTTTTCCCCTCGATCCCCCCTCCCGCTGATCCGCTCCTCAATCTCTACCTCCCGACACGGCTTTCCAGGTCCACGTGTGCACCCGCATTCTGCACCCATTTCCCACTTCCCCCTGCCCCCTCGAGCTCAACACCCCATCCCTCTGTCGCCCCAGTTCGCTCCTCTCACCACTCCCCGCTTCTTCTTCCGATCCCCATCGCTGCGCCCACACTTTCCTCCCCTCCCTCGCGATTGACCCCCCTCCCCCGTCCTTCCTCTCGAGTTCAGCTCCCGCTTCTTATCAACCCCGGGTTACTCCATTCCCCCCGCTCCAACCCTCATCTCCAATCACCTCGCTTCCGCCCGCCTCCTCTTTCCCCGCCCAGTTTTCCATCCTCGCTCGTCTCCACTCCGGCTTCTGGCCCCCCCTGCCCATGCAATTCCTCTGCGCCTCCGATCTTGTTCTTCCCCTCGACCTTTCCCAACTCCACTCCCGACTGCCCTTTGCACACGCTATTGCCCGCACCCCCCCAACCACTCCCTTCTCCACCCCAATCTCGTATTCCCACTCCCCCACATGGCGCGCACTTTCCCGCCTTTTTCCCCCTTGACTCCCACTCCGATCTTCGTCTCCCTTCCTTCAATCACCACCCGATCCCGACTCTTCCCCCTCTCTATCTGACTGCTGCACCTCACCTCCCATCCTCCCTGATCCTGATTCCACTCCCCCCGCCGCCCAACCCCGCTACGCTCCCGACGCCCATTCTCGCTACCCCCGCGCCACTCTCCCCATATTCCCCCACTCTGGATTCCACTCCCTGACCAATCCCGACACATCCTCCCAACTTCGATTCCCGACTCCTATCCATCACTTGACACATCGCCCCAGGCTCCAGATCCCACCACTCCTCCCTCGATCTTCCCCCCACCCCCACCCCCACGCTTCTCCTCCCGCCCGACCGTGATTCCCTCCGCTCGCACATGCACACGACCTCCCTCCTCATCTATTCCCGCTCGCACGCACGTGCACGCCGGGATGTTGGCGGGAGCGGCACACCTACCAGACGATAAAGCAAGTGTCCTAAGATGAGCTCAACGTGAACATAAATCTCGTGTAGAGCGGAAGAACAAAAGCTCATTCGATTTTAATTTTCAGCAGGAGCACAAACTGTGAGAGCGGTCAATCAATTCTTTAACGTTTCTTAACTTGAATTAGAGGTGTCAGAAAAGTCACCACATGGATAACTGGCTTGCCCCCGCGAAGCGCTCACAACGACACTGCTTTTTGCTCACCCCATATTCGCGGCGTCGCCATCTCTAAGGACCAGCATCATCGCCACCATTGTCGACATCATCATTGTCACAGTGTAAGGAAACCTGGGGAGGGATCTTCTACCTTTCGTCGTGGCCAAGGGCAACAGTGCCTGTCACTCACTGCGCCCGCTTCAGAGGTCCTCAACGGTTGGTAGGAGAGCTTTTGAGAGTCCCCTGTCACTCGTCATATCTACAGAGAACTTTCTGGCATTATCAGAGCACAGAAAAATAACGAATTATATTGTTCAATTAAAATATTATTCCCCCTCAGGCGGTTTCGGAATCCAAGTTTAGTCTGATCAGGGGTGTTTTACCCTCCCGCTTCATAACAGTTTCAAAAAAAAGAAATAAGATAATGCAATCAGATAAGAGAGGTGAGTATTGGGGAGAGCAAAATAGTGACAAATTTTCCAACGGAGCAATATAGGGATATGTTATGAAGTGCCAATCAGGAGGTTTGATTTCTTTTTATGTTCAGTCAAGTCGCCCGAGAGGCTCCACTTTAATCCTGTCGGCAGATAGCCGTCTTGGCAACCGTATCTCTCTCTTCCTCTCACTCCCCGTGTATACAGTCTCTCTCTCTCTCTCTCTCTCTCTCTCTCTATCTATCTATCTATCTCTGTCATCTAGTCTGCTCTCTCACTGTCTTCTTCCCTCTCTATCACTCTTTCTCCCTCTCTCTAAGGTTGAGGGTACTCCCTCCTCTTTTTTTTATTCTTTGTCTGTCTCTTCAGGTTAGCTCCCCTCCCCTCTGTCTGCAAACTCGACCTTCGATGAAAGGTTAACGCCCCTCAAAACTTGGCTCTAGGGAAGAGCGAAAAGAGCAATTTCCAACCCCGCCTTCAACCATCACCGTCTCAATTACCTGGGTTTGGATATCCTCACACCCTCTGTTTTCTTAGGGAGGTCGGAGTGTTCCGGGCTCTCAAGGCTTCATGATCCTATCGTCGAGCCAACAGGAGGAGCACAAGGGTTCATTGATCTGCTATCCCATCAGAGGTTATGTCTGGTTCGTTCCTCATATCATTTTAAATTTCACGATCTGGGACTTTCCGCGTACTCAGGCCTTCACGTTTCAACTGTCTGATCACGACCAATGTTAGGACCGTTTCACGGAACAATTTGAGTTCCTAAGGGAATAGGACGGGAGCATTCGAAGCCTTTTGCGCGCTACCAATCAAGGAAGTTTCCCTAAAAAATGATACTTTGGCCTGAGCTATGTCTGGTTCGCGCCAATAATCAAGGATCTTTTATGAAGTAAGACAATGGTTGGTTCCGTGTGCTTAATGGCTGGGGCTACGTCTGTTTCACGTTGGCAATCGAGGAACTTCTGTGAAATAAGATTATTTGCGAGCTCAATGCCTGTATGAACCGACTGATTGTTCTAGAGCTATAACAGGTAGTTAACAATCAAGGAACTTTTGTGCTCAATGCCTGTATGAACCAGGTGATCATTCTAGAGCTATAACAGGTTGCCAACAATCAAAGAATTTTCGTGCTAGATGATAATTTGAGAACTCAATGGCTTCGAGAATCAACTGAGTGATCTGGTAGTATGTCTGATTCTTGTCATCCTTCAGGAAGGTTTTGTGAAATAAAATAACTTGAGAACTCAATGACCTTGCGAGTCAGCTGGCTGATCTGGAAGTATGTCGGATTCTCGTCAGTAATCAAGGAATTTGCAAACTACCGGCGTGGTGTTTATCATGACTATTTTTGGTTGGCTGCACTATCTCCCCTTTCGCAGCTCGAGAATGGAGCCTTTTTCTGGCCAGCAGTCACGAGTCAGGCAGCGTTGCTCTAGGATAAACAGAGGGGTTACACCTTCCATTCGGAATGCTTAACGACACTTTAGCGCAAAATTGCGGTCCGAGTATGAGTCCCACACGCACTGCTTCCCTCGACACAACCCAATGACCCCCTTCCGCTACCACTTAACCACGACCTGAGTCACACCTACCTGATTGTTCGTAAACTGGGTGGTCTTACTCAACTCTCGTCATTAGGGGAAGGGTCGATCCCATCATCAGCAAAAGACCCCTTCCCTTGCCAATCGAAATGGTTGCGCACGCTGCCAACCGAATTGTCGGATTTATCATCAGCTGATGTGGCAGTCCTTCTTCATCCAGAAGGGGCTGCTCTTCTTAGCAATCACGGGTGTCCTTATCAACCTTGGAGATGATGGTCAGCCCGTTTGGAGCAGTCGTCCGCCCCATCAGCAAGGGCAAGCAATCCTTGCGACAGTGGTAGTAGACCTTCTCATCGAGCGTGGGCGTCACTACAGAAGGAGCGAACAGTTGACTGTCTCGTCTGCGAAAGTAGCCATTCCCGCTAGCAGCGCGACAGAGAGAGAGTCGCGCCTACTCAAGGTCTCCACGCCTGATTCCCCTCTCCTCATCGTCTGTCCCCACTTACTNGCCATTCCCGCTAGCAGCGCGACAGAGAGAGAGTCGCGCCTACTCAAGGTCTCCACGCCTGATTCCCCTCTCCTCATCGTCTGTCCCCACTTACTTATGCACTGGTCTCGAGRCACCTACCCGCGCCCCCCCCCCTTGGGAAGTCTSTTYTGGCGTCACACCGCTGTATACGCCCAGCGCGCACCAYTGCTACATATACCAGCCACCTCTGCACTTTGTTTCCTTCGTCGCATGCGAGCGCCGCTGCTTAGGAAACCTGTCTCTCCGAAGTCACGGCCAACGAGAAGTGGACGNCCAGCCACCTCTGCACTTTGTTTCCTTCGTCGCATGCGAGCGCCGCTGCTTAGGAAACCTGTCTCTCCGAAGTCACGGCCAACGAGAAGTGGACGGGGTACACCGCACAAATTGTATTTCAGGCTGGGTACGCCTGGCATGCTGAATGAAAAGCCTCCCTCTTCGAGTCACAACATCTTGATTATATCCCGTCCGGACTGCAGGTCCCATCGATGTCTCTCTGCTGCAATTCAACTCATGAGCCCACGTCGCCCTTGGACCTGTTCCAGCCTCACGGTACCAACAAAGAGCCGGACACAAATCAGATCCAGCCCAATTGCATGATGTCCCTGTAGTTCTACGCCGCGGAGGCGAATTAAGGATTGGTGAAGACGAGGACCGCAACAGCGGTAGACCAAACCAAAACCAGTAGTAAATGCCAGAAAAAGCAAGGTGTAGCACCCTAGTACCGGACTGCATCACCGCTCCAAGGGGTAACCACTTCAGTCAGTGTCTGTGTAGTACCGATGCCATATCCGCTGCTCCATGGCCGAATCACCAGACACGTCCAAAATTACTGAACAGGGTACCGTATGCCGCTCTAGCGTCGTGCCAGTGCCGAATGAGTGAGCCGCAACGGTTCGGAAGCGGACTCGAGCACCGTACCCGGGAATGTTAATACCGTACCAGTTGCCAAACCTTAAAGAATGGGAACATCTCGCGGTATACTGCCCCAGTACTAAGTATGTGCTGAACCAGTTTACCGTGGCCTGTCCAAACCTGCAAGTCGTGTTTGTTCCAAACCAGAATGTCGGTCTATTTCGACCCAGCAGCCGTACCAGACCAACGCAGAATACAGTACCTCGCCGCAAACGAACCATGCCAATGCCAAACAGATGACCATACCATACCACCAAACCGGAGTGCCATGCTCATCCCCAACCACCGTTCATACCACCATAATAGAGTCACGCGGCGGCCTTGTAGTAGTACCAATGGCAGCACCAAACCGAGCATGTTGCAGTAACCCCAAAAACCGAGCCGCGCGGATCCATCAGCCGTCACCAAAGTCCGTGGAACAAGGGGATAAAACCTCACTTACCCAAAAAGGATACCCTAGTTGGTAGGGAGGGTAATAATCAAGAATATTGAATAATATCAGGAAAATTAAAAAAAAAACAGAAAAATCAGGGAAAATCGGCGGAACATGGGAAAATTAGCAAGAATCCGATCAAGCCAATGAAAGGGAATAAATGGATAGTTTTGACAAAAATCCGTGAGAATAAAATTTCATAGACTTTAATTAAATAATAAAATAATCGTTAGTTTCGTTCCTCTTTACCATTTTAATTATTTTCCTCATTTTTAATCCCGTCACTGGAATCGATGAAATTTGCGGATAATTTCATTAAGGATAAATTTTGACGAAATTTAATATAACAACGAATATTCATTTACTTTCTTTCCTTTTATTATTTTTAATTATTTTTCTCAAATTAAATTTTTCGGTAGAGTTAATGAAAATTTGAGGGTTCATTCCCTCATCAATTGGCTAGTCTAAAAGGGGCGCGCCGAGCCCTAGCACCACATCCCGACTCAGCGGCCGACCACATCGGGAATAGCCTCGGATCAAAGGAAAAAGGGTAGGCGCTAGGCACGGTAGGTGCGGTTGTTCATCATGTTAATTTTAAGGATCAGTTTTTATAATTGATGCGGGGGATTTTAGGGATGCCTTTTCGACCCTTAATTTTTCCAGACGACTCTGATGAAAGCGTCGGTTGATTCCTCCTTAGGCACGCAGCCCGAGGTTCAATCTTTTGCATTTCGGGTGGCCGGCTGGTCTGCGGCCGCCCGACAACGGCGCACATTCGATACGGCGACCTTGTCGTTCCATCGAGGGAACGATCAAGAAGAGCCTTTAGCGTTTGATTAAAAACCTTGCTCGACTAAGAGGAAGGACCTTGATTGCTCCCGACCGACCGGGACCGTGGTGGTCGAGGAAGGACTTCGATTGCTCCCGACTGACCGGGACCGTGGTATCGTTCATCTTTCCTCCTTTACTGATTATCTTCCTTCTTCTCGTCGATCTCCCTCAAAAATCTTATTTTTCTCTTTTTCTTCTACCTCCCCTCCGTTCCCCTCCTCCCCTCTACCATCACACCTAATCGGTTGCATCATCTAAAATTCCTAACGTGTGTGACAAGTATTGTCTCTCCTTGTGCTTTGCCTGACAATGTCGCTCATTCTGCCGTGTGGAAATTCTACATAATTCGATAGGATTAATCCTTATTTTGTTTCCTCCCAACGCCGTAAACCGAATCAATTCCGACATTTTTATCCAAAAGTTACACAAATTCCTTTATTCTACAAATTACTTTTGTTATTTATCTTTGAAATTCAATTTTTTTTCAGAAATTTGTGAAGTAAATTCGTGAATTTTCCAAATTTAATTCTTATTATGACGTAACTCAACTTCGACTTTCTGTTCCTCGTAAAATTTTAAAATTCTACAATTCTTTTCGAAATTATTTTGAACTTGTTTTTTAAAAATTTTAAAATTTCTCTTAATTTTACAATTCTTATTTTGAACTTGTTCATAAATCTTATTAAATTCATCGTAATAATTTTAAAAGTTTTTTTAATGTATGTTCTTTGGCTGTCATTAATTTCTTTTATCATTTTAGTGTAAACTCTTAATTTAGGAATTAGTTTTTTTGTTTTATTTTAAATTATCTTTAAATTTTATTACTATTTTTTTCATTCCTTAAATACGTCATGGAATTTTTTATTTTATTTAAAATTTTCCATCTGAACTTATCTCTATCTTTTATTTCACCTCCTTGAAATTTTGAAAATTTTTGCGCATATTTTTAAAATTTGTTGAATTTTACTTAACTTTCTGTTAAATTCTAAATTTACGTCCAAATAATTTCAGAATTTTACTTTGATGTCGTGTCTGTCTTATGCCCGCTTTTCTTTATGCCCCGCGCTATTCTGTGAAAATTTTCTTTTATTTTCTTGTCATAATTGAAAATTGTCCTCTTTCTCACTCAATCCGACTCTGAATTTTTCTTCATTCAATTTAGGAAGTTTGTTAGATTTTATTTTTACACGCCTTTTTTTCCCAGTCCCCTACCCCCCTTCTGTGTGTCACCCTGGCTACCCGCGACACCCAACAAAGCGCACTCCAAATCACGCCCGAGACACCCGTGCTGCAAACTAACTCGCTCGTTTTGACGCGTCGACCGCGGCCATTGAGCCTCCCTCCCGTCACAGCTCTCCCTCTTCATCTTTTTCATCCGCTAACTTCATGTAGAGTGCCGAGTCAGTGAGCCCCTCCCGCTCCACCACTGCGATGCACTTTACTCTTCCCTCCCCCGGCCACCACGATGTCTCACTTAGGGGGGGCATATGTTTGTCGTAGGGGCCATATGCAGGTATACAGAGGGCTTAAAATCCTCACATGTGTGCATATGTTATGCTTGCTGATGATATGAGCTCTGTTGGGCTTTGAATAGAAGAGGGTGCGTGAATGTCATTTATCCTGCCACCCACTTTCGTGTGGTGTGATTGGTGTCTCGAGCAAGTTCTGGGATTGAATACCATCAAATTACAAGAGTCGTCCTGTGTTTGAGCAGATGCCTCAATTTGAACTCTCAATTCCCTTGCAGTCTGATGGGGTTTAGATCCTTTCTTTCCTCTAGGTCCAGTTGGCAGGCTGAGGGTGCCTTGCAGCGTGTGGATTGGAGCGAGTTTGAGGCTGATGTGGCTGGTGTTGTAGATGTTCATTTTATATGTATGCCCCTGCTTAAAAGTTCAGAACTAAACAATGGATGCAAGGACGGGCAGGAAGTTATTTGCTTGCTATTATTGTCATCCTGAGATGTGGGTTTCCTTGTGTCTTTCTTATTCATATTGCATTGAAAAACTTGTCTCGCATATATATGTCTTCAAAGGACGAATACTTACTCTCTCTCTACTTCTCTCTCTCTCTCTCTCTCTCTCTCTCTCTCTCTCTCTCTCTCTCTCTCTCTCTCTCTCTCTCTC
>BFEA01000411.1:673648-688832 GCA_003427395.1 Chara braunii | reverse complement strand
GCTTCATAGAGCCTCGCTCCTCTCAATCGCCTAGTATACTTATAGATATGGCGATGCGGCAGGCTTCATAGAGCCTCGCTCCTCTCGATCGCCTAGTATATGTATGTAAATATGACGATGGGGCAGGCTTCATAGAGCCTCGCTCCTCTTGATCGCCTAGTTTATATATAGACAGATATATGACGATGAGGCAGGCTTTCTAGAGTCTCGCTCCTCTCGATCGCCTAGTTTAGATGAGGCAGGCTTCATAGAGCCTCGCTCCTCTCAATCGCCAAGTTTATATATAGATAGATATATGGCGATGAGGCAGGCTTCATAGAGCCTGCCTCATCGCCATATAACTATCTATATATATGTATGCTAGGAAATTGAGAGGAGCGAGGCTCTAAGAAGCCTGCCTCGTTACTATGATAACTTGTACTCTTCACGCCGGGTACCAACAAAGTTTGAGGGAATCCTGACTAATCCACTGCCAGATGTCTGCTTCCATATAGCTAATTCAACCCATTACTAACTCACTGGTTCCAGTGAAGAGGATAAGTGAGATCTTGCCTCAGAGAGAGACTATCCATTTATCTGATTTCTTTTCTTGAGATTTTTTTCCACCGGTTGGATTGATGATGTGTTCATGTGTTTTGGGAGAAGGAAGGGAACTCAGACAGGATAATCCAGAAAAGGGATAGGAATGAGATAGTGAAAGGGATATGGAGAATTACTTTGACAGTAAAAAGGGGGGGTGAACTATTATTCACTACCTGAAGCGGAAGGGTAACTACCCAAACGATTAGTTGAGGATAGGAGTCAGACAGAAAACACAAAGTCTAGAAGGAAACTTTATAGATCTCAGTTAGGAAGAGAGATGTTAAGTTTCTCTTGGACTGTGTTGTGTCTACAGGTTTCGACACTTTGGAGAATTTACGGAGGAATCCGTAAGAACAACAATTTTGTTATCTCTGGATAACAGGTCGGTAGAACTCCGACTCAACTTTCACCATGGCTTGACACCCACACCTAAGACAAGACCTAAGAAGGGAACAGATAAATCTTCCCCCCTGTATCTATGCCTAAATTGTCCAAATCACACTCAGGAGTCTTCGAAAATGTGTGGGGCTGGGGTAAAAGGAGTCAGGGTTAGGCAGGAGTGTTGTTTTTAAGGGTTTGGGGCGTGAGTGGCATGCTATGAATGAATTAAAGGTAAACGCTCGTAGCGCATTTTGTGTCTGGATCTGTATGTGTGTATATGATGTCTTGCATCTGCACATGTGTTGGACGTTTGTGCTGTTTTCTGAGTTTGGGATCTTCTGAGAAATTCGGGCAAAGGGGCACGACAATCGTGAAAGTGAGGTCCACCGCTCAGTCAGCTCCCCTGATCTACATACACACATTTATATATATATATATATATATATATATATATATATATATATACATGTGAATGGGATCGTAGTTGGTCGGGTTCTGAAAGTTATTTGTCTAGGCTTCCGTTTGAGAGAATAGGAGACTACAAAGGGGATCGACCCTGGTATTCCTCACATGATGAGCAAAGTAAACGTTGAGTCTTTGTCATGGTTAGTTAAGCGTGGAAGACTGTCCGAGAAGTCGACCTGATTAGATAGTCGGTCCGGAGAGTTAGCGCTTCGGGCTCGACATTCGGGTCAGTCTTAAGGCGTTCTACCGCACGTATGCCTATGCTACGGCGATCGAGAAAACGCCCTCGGCTGGCCTACCTCTGCAATTTCATGTAAAAACCTTCGCACGTGGGTCAGTAGCTCAGCAGGGATACGCCCACCTAAGGGATAGTGACAACTCCCGCAGGTGGAGGTAATGCTGTACCTCGCGGGACCCTAACCTGTCGTAGGGAGTCGCGAGAGGTATAGCACGCGCGCACGGTCGGAGTTGGTATCGATTAAAGTGAGAAGAAAAACTCCTGCGTGACACGACCGTGAGGTCCGACACAAAAACTTACTTCGCGTCTGGGTGTGGGACCCCCGCGCGCGACAGATTGCGTGGTTGCCGGGGATCTCGCTTCCTAGCCGAGGTCCTCAGTGAACGAACTCGGGTATGGTAAGTCGATGATCTAGGCGAAGCGACAACTCTAGTCTACTTACTGGGATATAGTTTGTCCAAAGATTCTGAGTGGGGAGTACGCAAGGGTGGTCATAGCGCATAAACCACTCGAGGATTTACAGAACGGCATAGATAATAGGAGCAAACAGGTGGTACAAGTAAGGCGACAGTTAGTGAGAACTTGTGACAAGGTTCGCCCTAGAGAGTGAACGGAGAAGTATTTCATTGATAGTAATCTAAGGTTATTTAAAATCTCTCTAAGACCGACGGTATTGGGTCAGATAACTTTAAAGGCTCTAATGTCCAACGATTGTCTTCACATTAATATGGCACCCAAAGGCCGTGGGACTTGTACTGGGAGAGGAAGAATATGAAGGTAAGGGAAGGTTGCCGAGAGGCTTATAAATCTGAGCGAGGAAATGAGAAGATAGGAGGGAGGAAGACGAAGGGCTAGAATGAAGAATAAAGGGGATAAGGGCGAGCGGGCACCAGGACAACTGACGCAAGTATATCCCGGCCCCTAGAAGAGATGACTTATTATTCGTATAAGTATGAAGGACGTTACGACGCGTTTCTTCCAAGTATCGAACCACCTAACCATCCTTGCTTCGGACCTTATTCGCCGCCTTCTTCCTCTGCTCAAGAACGGCAAGTGACCGTCCTTCCTCAATCCTGCCAACTAGGGTCCCAGCCAACACTTCACATTCCTGACCCTCCTGTCGTCTCTCAATCTGCATCATTCGACCGGAGATTGTGCGTCTCCCTTGTGATGATCTTGCTATGTCAACCAGAGATTTACAAGTTGATCTCCTACTTGTTGTACACGAGAATTATATGAAGCATTGAGTGAGCATTAAAGAGAGTCAGGGATTGACAGGAGAAGGAGTTAAAGATAGGCAGGTGTAGTAAGAAAGGATGTCAGGATTTCTAGTGGAGTGACCCTAGGAGGTTAGGATAGGTGAAAGTTGCATATGGTACCTATTCTCAATAAGTAGAGTCCGGTGATTTAGCTAGGAGATAGAAGTTGAAGAAGGTGGTAATGTGTTAACCCAAACATGTATCAAACTCAAAACTTGAAGTGTGAGACAAGTGAGATGGGGGATAGATGAACAGTAGAGGTCGATTGAGTACGTGACTCGTGCACGTGAATTGACTCATTTAGACTTTTGTTAGTCTAAGGGTTGTACTTGCGAGCAAAGTTACGGGTGGAGGCCTGTTTAGTCAGAAGTCTGGCAGATCCACAAAGGAGGACGAACAGAACGGATAGAACAACTTATTTTGCCAACTGTAGAAACTTACAAGAAGAGGTACATAATCCTAAGTGTAGTCAGTGAGGCAGTGAAGAAGTAGGTGTCAAATCATCTTGTTTATGATCAACTTGATGACTATATTCAGGCATGAGGATAGTTGCTTAAACTCATCCACCCTGGGCCATCTACTTGAATGTACCCAGTTGAATCTACGCACGTAAATCCATTATCTTAAGGTCATTCATTTGAGGTTGTCCATTCAAAAATTATCCATTCCTGTCAGTCTATTTTAAACCTATTCACATGAAACTATCTATCTGATGCATTTTATTCATGATTAATTGTTTGAGTTGTCCATCTGAGTTTATTATAGACTGTGCGCTTAAATTCATCCGTCTGAGCTAATCAAATTTCGCTATTCATCTATGTTTATTTCACTTAAGTCCATACATATGGATTGCTCTCCTATAAGGGGTAGAGAAGCTACGCAGAATCCACGTCCGACACGGGTTCGGAGGTGAATGGAGTGACCGACTCCTTGGGAGAATAAATTATCTCAAAGAGGTGGTCAATGTGTAGAGTCTATCATCGGGGGGAGTTACAATCCTAAGTTATCATTTCCCTGACAAGATGGTTTGAAGGAGATATAAATCTGTCTTCTAAGGTAGTAGTGAGACCCACGCCGGAACTATGTTCCTGGTTCATAGTGGGGTGTTGTCACCTGACCTTTTGAGGAATTGTGACTACATTACTGCTGAGAAGGAGGAAAGTGTTTGAACCTTGTTAGGCTATGGTCTATGACAAAGGCAATTACTGCATGCCGCAAGGAGGTAGGGGGTGATTCCCTAACTATCCTTGTGTCAAGTGGGTTCTTCATCACGAGAAAGGGATATGTCATCCTGGGACGTGTACGGTGAGGCTGTCTACTAATTGACTAGAGTTTGCAAGGAACAGATACTGGAATCGGAGGGTGAAGCAACGAGGCTTGGTCCTTGAGCGGGGCTCGGGAGTTTAAGATGTTATCCCTTTAGAGGATTACACTGCCCCTTGACACAATATACTCCTGTCAAAGCCCAGGGAGTAGAATGTAGTACTCTTGTTATTTTGCATCCTAAAGCATTTATCATTAAAAATTTATTGACTACAGCATGACTATTGCCTATGATCGTAAGAGATACCGTAAACTTTCTTTCATCACCAATGCATGCATATGCTTATTAGGCTTGTTTCTTTGCTGCAAAAACTATTTACATACTCTACTATTATAATTAATGCAATACTATCGCTATGTACTATTACGACCTGCTTTGGAATCGTCTTAGGCGTTTGGAAATTAGCAATGGTAGTAAGGTATGGTTTGAATATTACCTTTCGGAAAGAATATTGTAGGAATGAGAGACTCTGTAAAGTGATGAGAGGTTTTACTAGACGTTTGTCTATATGAGCAGGACCTAGGGGTAGCAGAAGAAGGACACTTCAGAGACGATTGCGAGATTTTGGCAGACACATTAAGGCAGGGATGACTGAGTTTGATGCACAAGGGAGGTTAGTTGTCAGCGCTGGACAGACAATCCCCAGGACATCCAAGCGTGACAGAGTAAAACTTCATCAGATACTGGGGTTGGATAGCACCTTCCTAGTTTAGAAAGAAGTAAAGATATGAACTCCTAGATAAAATTGAAGTTTTGTTGGGTAAGAGGGAACATGGGTGAGTACAGTGCAGTCTGGGAAGGGAGCGAGTTCTTTCCTTAAATTTTGATAGACTAAAGGTTAGAATAATATAAGGAAACACATAAACATTTGAAGATAGACAATGATGATGAGAGAGATGAGTCGCAATTCTGACTCGTTGTAACATATTTTATATTTATATATGTTTCCAAAGGGGATGAGCTGGTGACCACAAACACTTTCATATTGTGAGTGAATCCTCGTCTATGGTTGAGTCTTTTGTGAGTCAGCATTTCCCTTTGTCTATCACTATTGGACTCATCTGAGGCCTAGAGATGGTGGTAGAGGAACGGGCGGATCAGTGCTTTGTGTGGAAGTCGGTGAAAGGTTGTATGACCAACATATTGGAAGGATTGATTATATGTTTGAGAAAACCATGCCACGACATGGACAAACTCAATGAGTGGAAACATTTTGCAATCATTTTTCCTTTGAATGAGATATTTGTTTTGGTAGTTTCAGACAAACAAAAAGTCAACAAATATTTATTTTAAAAATAATATTTTTTTATATATATAATACAAATGACCCCGAGGTGCGTGCCTCACCGAGCTATGATCAAAGACTTGGAGGGCACAACCCTGAGTGGCAGCCTGACGAATGCTCAATTATTATCTCATTTATTTGATTTATTTAAAAAGCATCGTTCATCCACCCTAAGGGTTAACCTGAGGGCATAAATTACCAAGCCTATGGTGGAAAATTGGCATCGTTGGGATGTAACTCCCAGCGTTGGCTGTTGACCAAGTATAACCAGGCAGCGGACCTTCTGGTTTTGGCCTAGAGTTGAGACCTGAAGGGCGGATGCCCTAGTGAGGGAATCAACTCAGGTAGTTACTAGAGGGGTCGAGAGTCAGGTCTAGAAAGTGGGTAAAACCCAGGATAGGAGGATTTACCCGTTATTGCGTAACCAATACGGGAACCACTGTTAATATAACAACACAGTGGGCCGCATCTCCGGCCTCATCAGCAAGACTGTGGTGGGTCATGATGGAGATTGTTATCCTCCTGTATTAGGCTTCGGGCAGGACGACAGACAACTTTGGATTGTGATATCAAGAGTTGAACACCCAAGGTCTCGGTTAGGACCCGCATTTGACGGGTTGAGTTCGCACGCGGACACCGACCCTGAAAACAACCAACGAATACCTGGGACAAAGACGAAGAGGGGGGGGGATGGAAAGGTGCGTTGTCATACTTAACTATTTCATGTACTAAAGTACAGATCAAGTATCCCCACTTCGAGTCATTAAATTTATTTTATGTGGGAGACCCGGGTTAAAATCCTGACAGTAATAATGAAAAGTAAGGTGACGACGTCAATCCAAAAACCACATTTCATTCCAGGATTCGGATTTGACGATTTGCTTGTCGGAAAACATCTTTTATTTGCATATAGTTATCCAGCGACGGGGACGTCACTTAATGGGGTTTGGGGTACTGTCGGACCAAATACCCTTACAAGGGTATAATACTCTTACGAGGGTATTTGGTCATGTTTTTGCATTCGACATGGTGACGGCATCGGCTACCATGATGGAGCCAGTCGGGAACGGAAAGGGTGTGCACGCCTGAGCGTGACGTTCGAACCGAATTCCTCAGCCAATGAGGCCGAGGCGAATCGGCGAGAGAATTTCGAGAGTATGAGCACGCGTTATTATGACGCGAGCCGTGATGATTAGGATCAGTAGTAAAACCCCTCGACAGAAGAGGTCGAAGGGTCAGTTGGGTTAATATTGTGTCGGTAAGATCTATGACACGCACAGAGACTTAATCGTCAGTACATTAGTCAGAATAAATTAATATACGCCTCGACCGTACGGCCAGAGCAACTAGAACGGTGTGATCATCGGCTTGCCATAGCACCAAGATTGCTAGCACATGCTCGAAGGGGTACCTTCCGTCCTTACTCGTGTACCGCAAGTGAGGGAGAGACCCTCGCTCAACCTCCCATTTGAAGTGGGACGCATCCCTCCTGGACAGAAAAACTTTCTAGTCSCTCGACCACGCGAGCAAAMYAGTGTCTCCTCCCTTTAGGAGGGAAACATCATTACAAACCCTGATATCGTTCGTACAGGCATTAGACTCAGACTACTTAGACTGGTATCTGCCTACCTACCGCTACCGGGTCTCTAAAGGTGCAAACTTGTGTCTTCATCTGCTCGGCGGCGGGTTCCCTATACACCTATCACTATACCGGCGGACCATCACTTGAATGTTTTCTCTGCCGCAACCCTCAACGTCACGATCGCAGGTAAGTACCGGGCCTACGGGCCTTCTAAGCAACTAAGTACCCTTGCGGGTCACACACACGCTCAAGCCGACAGGCATGCGGACCGGCATGCGTGCGCACACACAGACTTGGAAAACAGACTCAGACCGCTAAGTGGGCCGAGCCCTCGATCCTCTATATGTACCTGAGCGGCTCCTTTCCTAACCAGAATAGGAGCTAGCTCAGTTGGTTTAGGTGTAGACTGACAAGCGGGAGATACAGGGATCGATGCCTACCGCCGCTGAGGCTAGCTCCTTTTGAAAAGGAGCCCCGTTTTTCTTGCCCGGTTTCAAGTGGCCGGGACTTGAACTCGCGACCTAGAAATACGAAGTGGGGTGAGTTAGTTAGGATTAGCCCTCTATTTATTTTCGGATCCCGTGATTTCCCCTTGTGGATTCGCCTTTACGAATCCACCGCAGAAAACAAGGCATATATAGTTTGGTAACACAGACAACGAACTAGCCGAGGTCGTGAGTGACCGGCGACTTGGACTTCGGCGCCGCGATGTAGGTGCTCACAGAGCCTCGAAGACCGGGCGCTACCTGGGCGCAACCAGGAGAGAAGTGGGCTTCAAGAGATTAGCGGAAGGGAGAGTCGCGCGAAGATGGTAGCGCGCACGAGCGAAAGAAAAGGATAGCCGCGCGAGAAGAAGAAGAAGAAAAAAAAAAAAAAAAAAAAAAAAAAAAAAAAAAAAAAAAGTAGGAGAAGAAGTGGAAGAAGGAGAGGAGAAAAGGAAAGAAGGGGGGGGATGTAAAGAGCATTTACCTCGCCTGCATCCATAGGCGAGGCTGAGGATTGTAGGAGGCGGCGGGTGAAAAAACGACGAGTAAAGGAGATACCGTGGTGAGAGCGGGAGGAGACCTCGCGAAGGGAAAGAGGAATTCGCGATCTGGAGTTAGCAACGAAAGAAGAGAATATCGGCATGGCATAGGGAGAAGAAAGTAGAAGGAAGAAAGAGAGGAAGAGGAAGAAGAAGGGAAGAAAAGGGGAGGGAGGAGGATAAACGGGAAGGATGGCACTTACCTGAGCATGCGGTGCGGCGACGACGACGACGGGGGAGCGGGATAAAGAACGGGTAAGCCTTCAATCATGCGACTTACCTCGGGATATATCGATATGATAAAACAAAATAAATAAAATAAATAGATAAATAAACAAATAAATAAACGGATAAAATAATAAAAATGAATGAATCTACCACCAGGGCGTGGATATATACGTTACCACGCTATACATGTGTATATATGTACATATGTGAGTATGTGAGAGAGAGAGCCTATAAGTCTCCTGCCCACGGCTCGCCGCGCGCTACCTGGATCGATAGAATGAGCAAATCGAAAAGTGGCAGTGTTTATTTCCATGTTTCAGCGGAAGATTCATTCCGTTTTTGCTCATCCTATCGATGGTGTGTGTGTGTGTGTGTGAAAGAGAGAGAGAGAGAGAGAGAGAGAGAGAGAGAGAGAGAGACAGAGAGAGAGAGAGAGAAAGAGACCGAGAGAGGGAGAGAGACTACCTTGGCCAACAGCCAAGTCTCCATCCCCACCGCTCGACGCACGCTACTTTGGATCGATAGAACGAACAAATCAAAAAGTGACAGTGTATATCTCCCCGTTTCAGCAAAACATTCATTCTGAGTTTGTTCGTCTTATCGATGGAATGCGTGTGTGCGATACGTTTATGATTCGACCAAGGAGAGAGAAAGAGAGAGAGAGAGAGAGAGAGAGAGAGAGAGAGAGAGAGAGAGAGAGAGAGACGATAAGTCTCCAACCTTGGCCAACAGCTAAGTCCCCAGCTCGTGCTTTGCCGCACACTACTTGGATCGATAGAATGAGCGAATCAAAAGGTGGCAGTGTATATTTCCACGTTTCAGCGGAAGATTCATTCCGTTTTTGCTCATCCTATCGATGGAGTGTGTGTGTGTGTGTGTGTGTGTGTGTGTGTGTGAGGGAACTCTTACCTGGGCGCACGCGTGCTGCACTAGTAACAGGGGACAGATCGTTGTAATTATCGATCTTGAATGAAGGATGCTTAGTAAGCGCGAGTCATCAGCTCACGCTAATGACGTTCCCTGCCCTTTGTGCACACCACCGTCGCGCCTACCGATTGAATGGTCCGGTGAAGTGTCTGGAGCGCGGGGATCTCGGCGGTTGCCACTGAGGTGCTGTGGAAAGGTCATTGAACTGTACCACGAAGAGGAAGAAGAAAGAAAAGGAGAGAAGAGGAAGGAGAAGAGGAAGGGGAAGAGGAGGGAAGGAGGAAGAAAGGAGAACTTGAAGTGGGAGGATAACAGAAGGAGACTACTAGCACGGGGACGGAGATGACGAACGCAAATAACAACAGGATGACGAGCGAGTAACAACGGCGGAAGGTGGGGAAGGACGCGCAATGGTGGGAAGGAGATTATATTGGCGAAGAAGGGACGGTCACAATAGAGGGAGAGGATAAGAATTGCGCGCCGGCGTGTGTCACAATGCCTTTATAGTTTTATTATTGTTATTTTAGTTTGATTGGATCTGGTCGTTATCACGACTGAATACATTCGGAACTTGCAAGGGGGCGAGATGACAGGGCTCCTACTGCTATAGGTTGTAACAAGGGGCGGGGATGCACATGGATAGAAAAGCAAGCTTGGGCGAAGGTGGAACGTGCGAGAAAAGGAAGATGGTTGCGCAACAGAAGATGGCGCGCAAGGAGGAGAAAAGAAGAAGATGGAAAAGAAGAAGGAGAAGAAAGAAGAAGAAATGGGAAGGGAAGAGAAGGTACTTACCTCCTCTTTTGAAGTCTGAGATGGCGACCTTTCGGGCACTGGTTGCATGCTGCACAGGCGCTGCTGCGCTAAAGCTGGCCAGCGCTGACGCACTCATGAGCAAGCTGGAAGGAGCAGGCGGCCATAGCCGTGTTGCGTTGCTGTGTGTGGGATGGGCCACATGGTGATTTGGGTACAAATGGCATATGTGAGTTGGGGGATCGAGGTTGTGAGTGAAGGAGGACACGTACCTGGTGGGGGTGGAGGTTGGCATTGGTGTTGACATCATCACTCGCTGGTAGTCAAGTTGTCTGGTTGCTGTCATACTGTAGTTGTAGTGATAGGTTGTAGAGTAGATAGGGCGCCTGCCGCCATTCAGAAGAGAGAGCTACATTGGGTTATGCTGTTGTTGTTGCCCTGTTGGGCTTGGACATTGACTCACGATTCTTCTGTAGCATTCTCAAATGGATGGTTGCTCGGTTTCATTCTGCTATCAGCTCTTGCTTTGGCTACTTGGACTTCAGTGAGATTTTGCGATTTGGATTTTTGTGATTCGTCCGCACTCATGTTCCTTGCATATTTTTAATTTTATTTTATTTTATTTTTTGGTTATTATTATTATTATTATTATTATTATTATTATTATTTGGGTCGTAGCGGAACGACATCGAGAGAGAGAGACGAGGATGATGATGCGAGGGCACGTACCTGGCATCGGAGATGGTATGCCTTGAGTGACATCTTCGAGTACTTCGCTGGCTGCTGACGTCAAATAGTAACTGTGCGGACTGTAGTCTGGGCGCTGAACGGCAGATAGGCAGTCGACATTGGTTTGTTGATGATGATGTGACTCTTCCAGCATTGTAAAATATAAGTTTTGTTGTGTTTTTATTTGGTGGAACTCGTGATGCGATCCTGCTGCTGGTTTGAGGTCACGACAGTCTGATCTTGTGTATATACTACTGTTTGATTTCTGAAGTTGCCATCTTCATGATATTATTATTATTCATATTATTATTCATATTATTATTATTATTATTATTATTATTATTATTATTATTATTATTATTGTGCAATCGTACTCGCTTTCATTCACACTTTTCATGCATGTGAACGGCAGCACAGCAAACAGGCGACATGCACACACTCAATACTCAGAGATATGGCATCCAGATGAGAGTTCACTTTCACTGGCTATAGCGACTCAGTGCCCAAAACAACTCGCTGTTCACATACACCGGATCACCCCGGAATGCCCCACAAGCAACACCCCGTTTACAAACACACTCCCACACTATACCTCACACTGTACTACACCTACAACATTTGCTTAGCTCTCCTTCAGTCGTTGCACTCCCGGGCATATACAGACCATTGTTGTACAAAACGCTGTAGCAGCACTCCCGCATGGCCTACACAGAAAAGGAATGAATGGTTGGGGGCTGCCTCTTGAGTTATACTTCTGTAGATTGTTGGGCTGCCCCTTTGCCACCGGCCATGGTGCTCCCCATCCCGGGGTACTTGCTGAACCGGACTGAGACTGGCTGGATCCTACCACTGACTGACTGTGGACTCACTACTACCCTACCGGGGTCGGACTGTGACTTCGCTACAGTCTAGTCCAACGATAGACTCGCCGCTTGGCGGCTTGCCCACTTACCGACCTTCTAAAAAGGACTACAACTAGACTTCTGGAACTCGCTAAGATTCTGCTCTATAGACCTACAAGATTGAACCCTGCTACCTCCGGACCTAGGACAGTCCTACCAACTGTCTACGAATACACAGGCCACATGTTCAACTCCTGGGATCCGCGTCTGCTGCTGCAAAGGAGTGAAGGTCGTTCGTACCCCACACAGCAGCACTGTGTTTAGCTCGTACGAGCACACTGGGTATCCCACACACTGCTTACTACACACAACCAGAACTCATAGAAAGACGGAAAGGGGACAAAATACAGACAGATGGACAGAAAGATACGAAGGAACAGACAGACAGACAGATGGACAAGTGTGACACAGATACTCATTGACACTCGGATGCATGGGTGCGCGCGCAGTCATGCGGTGACATACAGTCACGCGGGGACACTGTGACGGCCGCATGATGGAGAACTGGCACAAAGTCATGCAGACACTGTGACGAACAGGAGAACACAGGCTGTGGTATATGTAACGAAGCACGCTGGGACGCGCGCAAGACGGCAGCACACGGTCTGCCTTCGCCTACACAGTCACGAAACAGATTGTGACATACAGTCACTCACATAAGGTGACGCTATAACGCACTCAATGACACGGTCATGCCCAACGGAACGCAGTCACACACTGGCATGACATACAATGACACTAAGGCATACACAGACGCGGGGGCGCGCATAAATACGTGACGCTTATCCGGCATTGTGACAAGTCACGGGTAACATACCCACTTAACCATAAACAAGCAAGGGGCACTTACCTTGCATTGACAATGGCCTGCACGGGAGACGTCTACCAAGCGTCAGATTACAGCTGTCAACAATTGCATTGTCGATTAGTGGGCTGTAGTGGCCACGCAAGAGTAGGCTGGGCGCTGAGCGGCACGTAGGAAAGAGGGGGGAATGACCTCTTGTATCAGTATGAAGTAAAAAGCATACTCTCCTTGACATTAAATCTCAGAACTATGTACCTACAATTGGTGTATCATTGGTGCCATACTGCTCTATAAGGGGTGGTTTTTCGGTGCTTTGGACACTCTGTTTGAACACGGCTGCTCGGAGATCTGGGTTATCTCACGACTTGGTTTCCCGTGTATCGTTCACACTCATACCCTTAGCTATTATTGTTATTATTATTATTATTATTATTGTTAATATTGTTATTATTACTTTTATTATTATTATTATTATTATTATTATTATTATCATTATTGTTATTATTATTGTTATTATTATTGTTATTATTATCATAATTACTACTGTTGATATTGATTTTCGGTAGCCTGTGACTCCAGCCAGCCACGTGCCCACCCTAAGTGAAGGCAGGGTTGAACATCCGCTAAGGGCACTTGCCCCAACACTCCCAGTAAGGGTCTCAGATAGTTGCTGCAAACTAGTCGATTGAAGCGCAATCTGGGCCTCGCTCGGTGCCTTGGGCATACGTAGCATGGGGACGACACATTACGAAGTGGTTGCGGACCACTAGAAACGCAGCGTTGACGCCACACCTGTGCGCAGGAATGAGGTGGCGTGAGCCGCAGCCGGACAGCAGGGCGCCTATGGCCAGGCCAAAGCGTGTGGAACAGCAAGCGGGAAATGCAAATGCATATGTATATGTGCAAGCACTTAAGTAAAAGGGGCGGATCCGACTTGGATGGGAGTGTGTTGTGTGTATATACAAACAACTTAGTGGTGTGTAGCGAATGGGGATATACCCTGTTAAGCACGGCATGTCACAACCACTGTCAAAAGAAAGCTGAATCTTGCTATATTCCTGGTCAAGTTCAAAATGTCGTTACTTCATTCATTTAGATATTTACTAAATGTTCTGTTATTATTATTAATATGATTATTAATAATTATTTTGTGTCGTTATTTGGATTATCATCACTTAACCTCATATAGGGTCAAAATAAAGATAAAGCATGGGGCATGGAAAGGGAGGTGACGCTATCCTTCGCGATAGGTATCAGCCTCCTTCATCCTTCTCCGTACTTGTCTTTGTTTGGTCCTCTCGAATGCCTGCCTCCTCGGCTTAATTGCTTGATGACATGATTCCCATTGACTTAACCCTGACCTCAGCTAACCCTAAGAGCCAGCAATCGATTGCATGAGTTGTATATGACCAATGACAGGGTGGTTGTGGGAGCTCTCTCGGAGTTCAGGCGGAACTCTGGAGGCAGGGAACAGTGAGGTATGTGTGCATCAACATAAACCCTAAACCCTAAACCCTAAACCTATAACCTCAAGGGGCTGCCTATGACAACACTGAAGGAGTGAATACATTGAGTCAGGGATCCTTCATGGCTAAGCCCGGGGACAGAAAGGCAAACAATAATGTTTGGGTTAGGGAAGGGAAGTATGATTTGTCTGGGGTGTGTCTAATTGATGTTGGTAAATGCAGCGATAACAAGAAGTGTTGAGCTGATTGTCTCGCTACGTGAATGTTTCTTTTGAGATGTGATGGACCGGGAGAGGGGTGAACTTCTGACAGTATTCCCTCGCTTATAGATCACCTGACCAAGAGAGTAAGAGTTGGGCGATCATGAGAGTGTTGTCAAGCTGTGAGTGACAAAACCTTCTGGTATAATGAGTTGCCTCAACCGACCTTAACCTGATGACTAACCCATATCTATGTACTAAAAGGATTCAGACTAACTCAACTTAGGATCAGCCGGATGGATTTAAGACATGAGGTGCAAGTCCCGTGTGATCCACCTACGTGATCCTAAAGGTTTTCCGGATGGTTCAGGTGCTGGGACGGGCATCAATCTATATCTATATATATACTAGGCGATCGAGAGGACTTAGGCTCTACGAAGCCTGCCTCATCGCCATATCTATATCTATATATATATATTAGGCGATCGAGAGGAGCGAGACTCTATGAAGCCTGCCTCATCGCCATATATCTATCTATATATAAACTAGGTGATCGAGAGGAGCGAGGCTCTATGAAGCCTGCCTCATCGCCATATATCTATATATATATAAACTAGGCGATCGAGAGGAGCGAGGCTCTCTGAAGCCTGCCTCATCGCCATATATCTGTCTATATATAAACTAGGCGATCGAGAGGAGCGAGGCTCTATGAAGTCTGCCTCATCGCCATATCTATATACATATACTAGGCGATCGAGAGGAGCGAAGCTCTATGAAGCCTGCCGCATCGCCATATCTATAAGTATACTAGGCGATCGAGAGGAGCGAGGTTCCACGAAGCCTGCCTCATCGCCATATATCTATCTATACATATATATATTAGGCGATCGAGAGGAGCGAGGCTCTATGAAGCCTGCCTCATCGTCATATATCTATCTCTATATACATATTCTAGGCGATCGAGAGGAGTGAGGCTCTATGAAGCCTGCCTCATCGCTATATATCTATCTATACATACATATACTAGGCGATCGAGA
>BFEA01000411.1:609312-672508 GCA_003427395.1 Chara braunii | reverse complement strand
GGCTTGACACCCACACCTAAGACAAGACCTAAGAAGGGAACAGATAAATCTTCCCCCCTGTATCTATGCCTAAATTGTCCAAATCACACTCAGGAGTCTTCGAAAATGTGTGGGGCTGGGGTAAAAGGAGTCAGGGTTAGGAAGGAGTGTTGTTTTCAAGGGTTTGGGGCGTGAGTGGCATGCTATGAATGGATTAAAGGTTGACGCTCGTAGCACATTTTGTGTTTGCATTTGTATGTGTGTATGTGATGTCTTTCATTTGCACAGGTGTTAGACGTTTGTGTTGTCTTGTGAGTTTGGGATCGTCTGAGAAATTCGGGCAAAGGGGCACGACAATCGTGAAAGTGAGGTCCACCGCTCAGTCAGCTCCCCTGATCTACATACACACATTTATACATACATACATGTGAATGGGATCGTAGTTGGTCGGGTTCTGAAAGTTATTTGTCTAGGCTTCCGTTTGAGAGAATAGGAGACTACAAAGGGGATCGACCCTAGCATTTCTCACATGATGAGCAAAGTAAACGTTGAGTCTTGGTCATAGTTAGTTAAGCGTGGAAGACTGTCTGAGAAGTCGACCTGATTAGATAGTCGGTCCGGACAGTTAGCGCTTTGGGCTCGACATACGGGTTAGTCTTAAGGCGTTCTACCGCGCGTATGCCTATGCTACGGCGATCGAGAAAACGCCCTCGGCTGGCCTACCTCTGCGATTGCATGTAAAAGCCTTCGCACGTGGGTTAGTACCTCAGCAGGGATACGCCCACGTTAGGGATGGTGACAACTCCCGCAAGTGAAGGTAATGTTGTACCTCGCGGGACCCTAACCTGTCGTAGGGAGTCGCGAGAGGTATAGCACGCGCGCACGGTCGGAGTTGGTATCGATTAAAGTTACAAGGAAAACTTCTGCGTGACACGACCGTCAGGTCCGACACAAAAACTTACTTCGCGTCTGGGTGTGGGACCGCCGCGTGCGACACCGTGTCTCCAAAAAAAAATTCGACAGCGTTTTCGTGCCGCCGTCAAAAATGTTGCCGCGGTCGAAAAATTTCGGCAGAGCTTCCGCATCACCACCAAAAAAGCGTTGTCGTTGCCTCACCAAACAGATAACACCCCCCTGCGCTGTCAAAAACAACTCACTACCGTTGTCGCACCAAACGGGCAGCACCTCCCCTGCGCCTCACGACAAATGGTTGTCGACGTGACGTTGAACTGGCAACACCTCCCCTGCGTTTCACGACAAATGGTTGTCGACGCCGCGTTGAACGGGCAGCACCTCCCCTGCGGCGTTGCTGTCTATGGCCGCAGCTATGGCAGAAGCAACACCTCCCTTACAGCCCCCACTCCTACGCTCTCTGCAGGCCTCCAGCTCTCCCGTTCGCTGAGATGGTGATATGGCTGTGCCCCACAGCTCTGGTCGCCTCCAACAGTCTCTCCCTTCCGCTGAGGTGGTGGCCGTGGCTGTGCTCCGCAGCTATGGCCACCTCCAACAATCTCTCTCTCAGCTCTCCCTTTCTCTGCAAACCTTCACCCTCAGCTCTCTCTCTCACTCCAACCAGCAGCAGCTCCTCCTCCAGCAGCCAGCAATCACCCAAGTGAGTTGCTAGCAGCACCAGCCACAAATGATTGCTGGTTGGCTGACTGTTGGCTGCTTTTATAGTTGAGGGAGGTGGTGGTAGCAGCCTGAGCCTTAGCCAAATATTCGAGCTCAGGCTGGGCCTTTAATCTCCAAGTGAGATCAAGGGCACATATCAGCCCCACACAACAAAAAAGGTCAGGTCCATCCACAAGGAAAAGGACCTGGCTCTTTTCCTGAAGTAAATTCATCAAGGAGAGGCTGTATTCAACCACTCCCTTGTTGGTCTGCTACTGCTGAGGCTCAGCCTCAGCAATGCATCTCCTCCTAAACCCGGCCAGATTCCGAGCCAGCTTCCTAGCTGGTTTGCTGCAAACCACTTGAGAACTTGGCCCCAACCGTGGCCAGGTGCACACACACACAAAAACAAAAAATATAACTCCCCTTGAGCCTGGCCACATTCAGTGTCAGTCCCTTGGTTGGTTTGCTGCCCAAAGTGCAGCAAACCACTTGAGAATTTGGCCCCGATAGTGGCCAGGTGCTTACACGCACAAAAACAAAAAATACAACTCTCCCTAAGCCTGGCCACATTCAATGTCAGTCCCCTAGTTGGTTTGATGCACAAAGTGCAGCAACCACTTGAGAACTTGGCCCCGACAGTGGCGAGGTACACACACACACACACAAATAAAAAATACAACTCTCCCTAAGCCTGGTCACATTCAGTATCAGTCCCCTAGTTGGCTTGCTGCACAAAGTGCAGCAACCACTTGAGAACCTGGCCCCGACAGTGGCTGGGTATACACACACACAAAGCAGAAAATATAACCCCTATTTTTTCTCTTCTTTCCTGTTTTATTATTATTATTACTATTTATTTTTTTATTTTTTTTTTAGGCTCTGCCTGAGGCAGGAAAACTCGTGGCTTTCAAACCACGAGCCTTGGGCTCAAACCCCAAGGCTACCTTCTTCTGCTGCTTTTTGGCAGCCTGGCTTTCCCTCTGCTGCTTTTTGGCAGCCTCGTTTTGTTTTTTTTTTTTTGCGCTCCCGTCGGCCTGGGCCAACGGTCACATCGCGGGACACCCCCAAAGACTGTTGAAATGCAGGTTCAAGTTCGATCCTCGTCGGGATCAAAAAAAACTTGGACCATTTCTCGATTTATGTGTGTCATCCTTGCGCAGGGGTCATGCTAATTTTCGCGGTTGTTCTCAGCCGCGCGATCTGAATAATCACACGGCCGAAAACGGCCGCATCCAAAGCCCAGGGTTGCTCCTAACAAAAGGAGCTGCCCCAGTCGCCTATCATCAAGCTTGATCCCTGAATTTGCAGGGTGATAGTCTGGCGGCGGTACCTACTGGGCTAACTCCTTCTCACGTCAAGAAAGGAGCAGCCCTTCTATATGAAGGGTTTTCGGTGCCCAACAGGCCCCCTTCCAGCGCCTAGCAGGTTGTGCCTGCTAAGCCTGCTTGCTACCGTGACTGACAGGCGGGGTTGGCAGCCGACAGCCTTAGCAGTTGCCCTACCCAGTCAGCCCTAACGCCATCGCCCCCGGTCCTCGGCGCAAAAAGCCCCGCGGGCCCTAAAACTAACTACCCCTTCATGCTACGGCTCCACCCTCATCGCTGCGACCCCTTTTTAGCCCGCTTAGGCTATAAAACGCGCGGCTTAACAGCCGTACGACCTTATTATAGGTATAATAGGTCTAACTTTAGCGTTCCCATGTCCACACATTCCTCTGTGGTCTCAACAAAGCGAAGCACGTCCGATCACTGCCACTACTTTCGCTCTGTGGTCTCAACAAAGCGAAGCACGTCTCTATTTTTTTTTTTTTTTTTGGGTTTTATTTTAATCTATATCCAGTTTGTCTGTCATTTTCAGTCTGTGCAAATTTATTATGCTTGTTTGAAGTTTGTTTGTATCGGTTATCGGACTGTTTGAGTTAGTCTGCGCATGTTTTCAGTACCTTTAGAGTTTATTTTGCTCTCTGAATTCATTTGAGTTTGTGTGAGCATATCGAATTATGTGTTTTCTGTGTATTTTTATGCGGGCATTGCCCGCACCGCCCGCTCTGCGAGCGCTACGCTAGTCCAAGCAAGTGAACTCTTGCTACCATCAAAAATGTAATAGAAGTTCTTCCTCCTTCTGACGCTCTGCGCTCATACCATAATCCTACAACTAATGCGCTAACCTACTTAAGTGACAAAGCAACTAGTTGACGTCAACAGCAATAACCATAATACAAGCAGATGTCGAAAATGAAGACCTCCACGACAACTAGATACATGTTTTCTCTCTATGTCTGTGTATATATATATATATATATATATATATATATATCGTCACATATATATATATATATATATTTTGGGTTTTATTTTAATCTATATCGAGTTTGTCTGTCATTTTCAGTCTGTGCAAATTTATTCTGTTTGTTTGAAGTTTGTTTGTATCAGTTACCGGACTGTTTGAGTTAGTCTGCGTATGTGTTCAGTACCTTTTGAGTTTATTTTGCTCTATGTATCCATTTGAGTCTGTGTGAGCATATCGAATGATGTGTTTTCTGTGTATTTTTATGCGGGCATTGCCCGCACCGCCCGCTCTGCGAGCGCTACGCTAGTCCAAGCAAGCGCACTCTCGCTTCCATCAAAAATATAATAGAAACTCTTCCTCCTTCTGACGCTCTGCGCTCATACCACAATCCTACAGCTACTACGCTAGCCTTCTTAAATGACAAAGTAACTAGTTCACGTCAACAACAGGAACCAGAGTACAAGCAGATGTCGAAAATGAAGACCTCCACGACGACGAGATACATGCTATCTCTCTCTATGTGTATACATATATATATGTGACGATATATATATATATATATATATATATATATATATCGTCACAAACAGAACTGCCCGGTAAATTGTAGGCAAAGAGAGAGAAGAGGACAACAAACGAGGGGTTGTGACAAACTGTTTCGTCGGAGTTTCACCGACTCATCAGGAGACTGAACCCTCAACAGTCTGCAGAATCCTCTCACTGATTACACTGTAAATTATAATCTACCTTAACCAAAATCAAAGTAGACTATCACTCACCCACACCAGATGGAAAACTCTACAGACTGTCGATTCACACCTCATCATAAGCCAGCAAAACATCCACGAAACATATATATATATATATATACAGGGTTGCCGGCGTTCGGGACAGGCCGAACGCTCGAACCCGAACGCCCGAACGTACGGGACCCCTTCGGAAGGCGTTCGGCCGTTCGGGCTGAACGCGGCCCCCCCCCCCCCAAAAAAAAAAAMAAAAAAAAAACATAAGTTTTCCAAAAATTCCAAAAACAAACTATGTTATGAAGAAAAATAAACTAAACAACATTTGCCTGGGCACTGTATCCAAATTCCTTACCAAATTTGAATTAAAAATCAAATACAGAAAATAAACACTATGATAAAAATAAGAAAAAACAAAAAGAGAATTAAAATGAGTGAGTGTGCCAGCACATTTTCGACACCGCCATCTTTGCCGATTTTTAATTATTTTTTGGCATTGACAAATGACCTAAAAATTTACAGATATGTAGTTTACATAATCAATAACTCATTAAAATAATAATAATAATAATATTTTTTTAAGGCCCCGAAATAAAATGAAAAAAAAAAGTTAAAAGTGAAAAAAAAAACCAAAATAGTGAGTGGGCGAGCACGTTTTGACACCCCCATCTTTGACAATTTTTAATGTTTTTTTGGCTTAGCATAATGGCTTCAAAATTTATAGGCGTGTAGGTTACATCATAGAGAACTCACAAAAAATATGTAGAAAAACAAACTTATTTGTAGGCCCCGAAACGTTTTTTGGCGGGGGCCGAACCTGAAGGTGTTCGGCCCCCGAACATTTGGTCAGGTAACCCTGTATATATATATATATATATATATTGATATATATTGATATATATTGATATATATATATATTTATTTGCACGTGTATTTGTCCATCCATCTCTCTCCCTTAATGTTATTTTCCTTTTGACGATACCATTGGGAAGTGGGGGCCGTGTATTAAAAGTTGTTGTCGTACTCTGGCGCAGTTGGCACCAAGTTCCCAACTGTATCGAAAAGTGGTGTTTCTTGTGTGTGTTGTTCATATTGCATTACAAAAACTTGCCTCCCACATATATGTCTTCAAAAGACTTTTTTTTTTTTTTTTTTTTTTTTTTTTTTTTTTTTTTTTTTTTTTTTTCTCTCTCTCTCTCTCTCATACACACACACACACACATCTCTTACCCCATGAATAAGTGAGGTATCATCGCATGAGGAAAGGTAAGCAAGAAGAAGAAAACGCTCATGAGGTCGTGAGAATGTTGATGACTTGTTCACACGAAAAATGTTATACTTTACGAGGAATAACAATGAACGCTCAACAATGGTAACAGACTAAGAACACGACTCGCAAACGATCAAGAACGACAGTACATGTAAATGACACAGGAAGGTGAAGGAGGGAATATGAACACATTAAAGGAAAAATAATCATATGAAAAGGATGATCGAAACAGAAAAAGAAGGACAATGACGAAGGCTATAACAACATAAAGAACGGCAATGATGAGGACGATGACCACGAAGAATCAACCTAAAGCAGTTGCAGAAAAAAATGATGTAGCTTAAATAAGGAAAAAATGACGTTGAGAAAAACGCAATGAGGAGCAAGTGGTCGAGGCAAGGAGGAAAGCAATGTTGATAAGCAATTAGCGTGCAAGGAGATAACAGTTGAAAAACGTAGGTAAACAATCTGTGACAGAAGTGGAAACATCATGCGAATGCGTACAAATTGTTGTTCAATGTGAAACGTTGCCATCCACCATTCTTAGTGCGAAAAAATTGTGAACTAAAAACGTTTTTCGATAAAGAAAAACACTAACCAAGTATGTGTGGGGGTTTCTGTATGTTTGTGGGTGTATGTGCGAAGGTGTGTATATGAGTGAGGGAAATTGACTTTCGACTTGTGGTTGGTATGCACGATGTTGCAGGCCGCGAGATTGTAGTAATAAGAGGGGCATATGTGAGGAACGAGTCGACAGACCGAAAGCTTTGGCAGGTTGCATACCTGATGAATACGATTTTTATGAAAAAAAAAAAAAATGACAGACTGTTCGGGTCTGTTGTGAAAACGTTTGTATACTTGGCATAGAGGAATGCAACATTCTAACCTTCAGATGATAAGTTTTTTAATTCGTTGCAGTTGGTGGCAAACTTATTAGGAGGAGTTATCAAGGAAGGATTTGGAAAGTATTTAGAGGATAATAATGTGCGGTGTGCATTTGTAGCGCGCATCCAAACGATGACAACGCTCTGTGTCGAGTTGATTTGACAGTCAATACCTTTTTTTTTTGGTAGAGAAGGGTCTCCCGCTTGTGCGATGCGTACAGTCGGATCATAACATGGCCATTCGAAATGAACTTCGCGCCTAAATGAGCACGGGCAAGACATGGAGAAGGAAGGGCGACGAGTCATGGGGAGCATCAACTTTCGAAATGACAGTCACAAAGATGTTTCGAATAAGAAGGGACGACTGAAACCTTCACGGTATCTTGCAGTAACTGGCGTTTGCCGAACTCGTGATTCACACAGAAATAAAATAGAAAACAAGCTAGACGTTAGACCAGTTGCTGAAAATGACCGCAAAAAAAAAAAACGATATAGTGAACATTGCACGGAATCGCAACAAAGTCATGCCTTTGAAAACAATAACACTTCTGTTATTTTGACAGAGACATTATGATTGGAGATGTTGTGGGACTGCGTGCTTATGATTCGTGTCACAACGAGACAGACATTGAGAGAGAGAGAGAGAGAGAGAGAGAGAGAGAGAGAGAGAGATTTGAAGTGTTGAGAGGAGGAACGGATCAGGACTATATACCAGAATAATGTAAGCTCACAGTATCCGGAGTACAGCATAGTCTTGTGTAGAGAAAATGACTTAGTAAAGGCAGGGGATAAAAAGTTGGGTACTGGGTGTCACCTTCTTATATGACCCCCAGTATAGAACCATGTGTCCGGAGGTGACCGTAAGATGACATGAGGGAAAACAAAGTGAGACTTTCTCATTTGGAGAGAGAGAGAGAGAGAGAGAGAGAGAGATTAGAAAGAAATGAGAAACAAATATACTCTATTTATGTATCATTTTGAAATCAATGAGCATTTTTGGACATACAAGTATTTATTTGTCCGTGTACTTAACATGCGCATTACCCTTCAACCCAAATTACTGTCATAGTCACAACGAGCATGTATGCATGATGTCCACTTAAAAAATGAGTACGAGAGTGTTAGTGCAACGTCATTATTTTTTTTTTCCTTTTTGGATCCACAAACTATATATGTTCAAGGTCATATCATTTCGGTCCAAATGTGCATTAAGGGTCATCAATGAGGAGGTGCGGTCACATAAAAAAACACACAATCCTTCCACAAACAAGCAGCCCCATCCCCTATCGTTTGGTGTAATATCGAAGCACAAAAAATAGTCGTATGAACAATGATGCCTTTTCTATTTCGAGCGCTCCATCCTCAACAATGCTTATACATAGATCTCACAACAAATCAATTGTAGCGAGGCAATGCTTATAACTATCACAACAATATGTCCAAAATTATAAACACACCACAAAAAGTGTGGAACATGGTCCTTTATTTTCCTCAGAGCATTGCTGTATTGGCACGTGCAAAATCAAATAGTCTATAAAAGTCCACAGTTGCGATGGAAAAAAAAAAACATTATGACTTTGACATTTTTTTTTCAAACTCTATATGTGTTGGTTCTTCACGAATACAAATGCATGTGACATCACACTTAAGTACTGAGTTCATTCAATGCATGTTGCAATGAACGCAATGTATATATAAAACCCCAAATGACACACTCCATTGCGCTCTGAATGCTCTCTTATGTGGCTCATCGCACACACACGAAAACATTGAATGTTGGTCAGCCTATCAGACATCAACCATAAGTTCATCACACTTCCATGATTTTTCCATCACAAATTTATTACAATCCCACCACATTTTCATCACGATTCCAACATGATCTTCAACACAAAATCTTGTGCTCGACTGTTGATCAACATAGTATCAACAAATTATCAACAGTTTATCAACACAAAGTTCATCAGTTTAACATATGACTTCGTATATACTGTATAACTTACAAACGTTGGTTTTCATCACTTCCTCTAGAACACGGGACATGTGTCAGGATAAACAGTTGATAAATAGTTGATAAACAATTTTTTAACAGTTTAAAGAGGGGAGACCCCACGATAAAAAAAAAAAAACGATAATTTTTCTGTTGAACGTTCGGCACTTCCTGTTTTGGGGGAGCCTATAGACTTTACAAAATGAGGCCAAAATTTGATCAAATAAGTCGTTGGTGATCTGTAGGGGTCAGAACTTCAGATCCTTGACGAGTCGACATATGAAAGTGGGTGTGGTTTCTGGGAGTCTCCACAGGCTTGACAAAAAACCCATCGGACGAGGATTTTGGTCCACGTCCTCATTTTGAAACTGGAGTATAAGGCGAAAAGGCTTCCCGGACCAGTTCTTTGGGAAAATCCTCGATATTTTCGCTGGAAAGTGGGACAACCTATGAAAATTGACCTTGGCCTTGCTGCGCTTGTCGTAATTTCCAATAATGTTTTTGTTGAGCTTCGAGAAGTATCCCTCTTGTCATTTAGGTGATTGGGTAGCAGTAAAAGTTGAAAACAAACCAGTAATTGAGTATGTGGTATATAAGTTGTAGTCCGTGAACAAACAAGTACGAGTGGTATATAGCTAAGTATGTAACTTTTGTCTGCCCTCTTTTGACAATAGTTGAACGTTGTTTCCTGACCCATGTCGAGCGGGAAGACAGCATGGGGTTGGTGGTTCAACAAAGTAGTATAGGGTTGAGGAAGGACAGACAGTGCTCAGTAGGTCGGACTTAAAATCTTGTCCGGTCCGTATCACAAGCGGCCTATCTGACCAGATCGTAGCCTGATTTTTCACCTTCTAGATAGTATCCAAGAATTGGGGGCTCTGCCTCACTTTCAATCGGCACCCCAAGAAGTCCTAGGTACCTTTTGTGTCATCGGTCCGTTTCAAGGTAAGGTTCTCAGGGTAGTTTTTTTCAAACTTGTCCCGAACAACCACCGCCCTTGTCAGTGACTCCCAACCGGGCCGCCTGGGTCATGAAGAAAAACTAGACTACCAACTGGGCCGCCCGATCACCCTATTTTCCCGAACGGCCCGGCCGTGCAAGGACCAGGGAAGATTTTAACAAAAAAATAATAATAATAAATAAAAAAAGTCAAAAAAAAACTATGTTACTAGGCTACCAGAGTGGTCCGGGGTCACTTGCCCGACCGAGTCAAAAAAAAAATATATATATATATATTTGTAAATTTTAATTTGTATTCTAAATTTGGTGACGAATTTCGATGTGACCCTGAAGCAAATGTGGTTGAGTTTGTTTTTCTGCATAACATTAGTTTTTTTTTCGGATTTTTTTAATTGTGTTTTTTTTTTTTTTTTTTCTCGGACCTTCCTTGGTCCTTGCACGGGCTGGCCAACTGGGACTCGGGCGGTCCGGTTGATAGCCTAGCTATATTATGCGTAAAAATAAAATAAACAACTTTTTGTTGGGGGGTCTCATCAAAATTTTTAATCATATTTTAAATAAAAATTAAAGTTAAAAAAAAATATATATTTATTTATTTATTTTGGCCGGTCAGGCAAGTGGCCCTGGGCCACTATGGTAGCCAAGAAAAAAATAATAATAATAAATATTTACCTGAGCATTACTTCAAAATTCCTTACCAAATTTGAAATATAAATCACATAAAAAGTTAAAGCTAATAATAAAAATTGCGCAGCACGGTGAGCGCGTTCGCGTGAACAGCTCGCGAACATATTCGGGCGAACATAAGTTTTGTTTCATAAAAAAAATAAAATATAGTTTTTGATTTTTAACTCATAATTGATGACGAATTTAAACATGACTCTGAGGCAAAAGTTGTTTAAAAAAAAAATAAAAAAATTCTTATGTTTGCGTTCGAATGATTTTTTACGCTTGTTCACGTTCGGTGCTACATAAAATAAAAATAAATAAAATTAAAATTAAAATTAAAATTATTGAGTGAGTGTGCAGGTTTTCGACACCGCCATCTTTGACAATTTTTTATTTTTTGACTTTTTACTTAAAAACTCGTTAAAAATCGTCAAAATTGAAAAAAACTAAATAGTGAGTGAGCGAGCACATTCTGACACCGCCATCTTTGACGATCTTTTATTTTTGTTTGGCTTAGCGAAATAACTTGAAAAGTTTCAGGCATGTGCCTCACATCATAGAAAAGTCACACCACAAAATTTAAAAAAAAAACTTATTTTTGTAAGGGCCAAACGCCTTCTGTTTCGGAACTCGAATGCCCGTATGTACGGAGGTCGGCCCAGGAACCTCTATACATACGGGCTGGTGATCTTGTGTGTGTATATATATATACAGGGTAACCGGTGTTCGGGACGGGTCGAACGTCCGAACCCGAACACCCGAACGTACCTTTGGGGATGCGTTCGGCCGTTCGGGCCGAACGCGGACCAAAAAAAAAAAAAAAAAAAAAAAAAAAAAGTCATAAAAAAAAATTGAAAATAAAATATGTTATCGAAAAAAATAAATTAAACAAGATTTGCCTGAGCATTACGTCTGAATTCCTTACCAAATTTGAAATAAAAATAAAATACACAGAACAAATACTAATGATAAAAGTAAATAAAAATAAAAAGAGAATTAAATTTAGTGAGTGCGCGAGCATATTTTCGACACCGCCATCTTTGGCAATTTTTTATTTTTTTGGGGCATAGCTAAATGCCCTGAAAATTTACAAACGTGTACTTTAYATAATGCAAAACCCACTAAAAAAGTTTCAAAAAATAATAAAATTATTTAGACCCCGAACGAAAGTGAAAACAAAAAGTAAAAAATGAAAAACAACGTGGGCGAGCACGTTTTGACACCGCCGTCTTTGGCGATTTTTAATTATGATTTGAATAACTAAATGACTTGAAAATTTATAGGCATGTACATGACGTCATAGAGAACTCAAAAAAATTAAGAAAAAAAAAATATTTTTAGGCCCCGAAATAATTTTTGGCCCGAACGTGGTCAGGTTCGGACCCCGTACGGGACCATGAGCGCCCGTACGTACGGAGGTCTGCCACCGGACCTCCGTACGTATGGGCTGGTGACCCTATATATACATATATATATATATATATATATATATATATATATATATATATATATATATATATATATATATAGAGAGAGAGAGAGAGAGAGAGAGAGAGAGAGAGAGAGAGAGAGACTACCAGAGTGGTCGGGGGGCACTTGCTCTCTTGGGCCAAAAAATAAAATAAAAATAATAAATAAAAATTTAATTTTAACTTTAGTATTTTTTTTAATATGGTATAAATTTTCGATGTGACCCTGAGGCAAAAGTTGTTTTGGTTATTTTTTGCATAACATAGTTTTTGTTTTCGGATTTTTTTAATTTTTTTTTTTCTTGCTAAGATCTTCCTTTGTCCTTACATGGTCGGGCCGTCCGGGAAAATAGGGTGACCCGGATGACCCGATTCGTAACCTATATATATATATATATAATATATAATGAGGGTGGTTGATGTTCGGGACGGATCGAACACCGCCCGAACGTTCGACACCCCTTCTCGACGTGTTTGGTCGTTCAGCCGAACAAAGAAAACAAATATATGTTATGCAGAAGAATAAACTGAACAACATTTACCTTAACGTTACATCAAAATTCTTTATAAAATTTAAAATAAAAATCAAATACTAAAAATAAAAAATAAAAATAAAACGAGAATGAAATTATTGAGTGGGCAAGCACGTTTTTGACACCGCCATCTTCGAAGATTTTTTTTTCGTTGTGACGATGCAACGTCAAAGTTTTAACATTATCAAGGTAATGTGATAGTTTTTTTTTTTGTTTTTTTTTTTTTTTTTTGCAGTCCCTCAACCATACTGAACACTACAACAACAGAAAGATATAATTTTCTCATTTTGTTTTGCTCCACCTTTCTCGTCATGCGATGATTGTTGTTTATATTTATTTGTTTGCATACTTGTCATTCTCATAAGTATTTTAGACATTTGAGGAGGAAGATTGTTTACATAAATGTGTAAAAAAAAAAAAAAAAAATCATAATTATCATTGATATACAAAGAAGGTATCATAAGGTGTTGGAAAAATAATCACATCTTAGCATCAAGTTTTTTTTTTTTTCATGAAGTTGATACTAACCTAGGCTATCAATCGGGCTGCCCAAGCCACCTTGTTTGTCCAAGCTGCCCAAACGTGCAAGGGTCATAGAAGGTCCCAACAACAACAAAATCATAAAATTATGAGAAAAAAAATATAAAGAAATATAAATTGCACAAAATTTACCTCAGGATCACCTTTTCTTTTTATCAAATTTAAAATAATATTATATACAGGATTGCCAGCACGAACGTACGGAGGCCCCTAAGCTTACCCCCGAATGTTTGGGCGTTCGGATCCCCGTATGGGCCCCGAACCTGAAGGGGTTCGAACCCCGCAAAAATAAATTTTGGCACCTACATATTTTTATTTTTTTATTTTTTTTTGTGTGAATTTTTTGTGATGTAAGGTATCTCCCTCTTAAGTTTGAAGCCATTCTCTTTAGCCAAAACAAAATGAAAAATCTGCAAAGATGGTGGTGTCAAACTTGCTTGCCCACTCATCAATTTGTTTTTCCTCTCTTTTCACTTTTTGTTTTTCCTTTATTTCGGGGCATGAAAAAATTTATGATTTTTTCAAACTTTATTTGTAGCTTCTCTATTATGTAAGATACACATATACAAATTTTCTACGGGTGCATTTCAACTAGTTTTTTTGGAAAGGAAAGAGAATACCCCCAAGAAGCATGGTGTCAAATTAGGAACTGCACTATTTTTTTGTGAATCAATTATTACATGTATGTATTGTGTTCATACTAGCCTCCCTCTGGACTCGGGCTGTCAGTGGGCCGCCCCCGAGGTTTCCCACATCCCTCTCCTTTGGCTACTATTTGTCTCTCTGCAATTGCATCCTGTTCTCCTGGCCAATCCCACCTTCAGGTTGTGTAGCCAAAACTACGCACACGGTTCCGAAGGCACTCTCTTGCGTCCCAACTGCCCTTTCTCCGGAAGTCGAGAGACAACCACCCAAGAGCAGTGTCTTTGATAGCATTGATAGCATAGTGTCTTTCAGCATCTGTAGGACACTATGATTGTCACATGCCATGTGAAAGGACACTTATCTTTAGGGACGAGTGTCTCACATGGCTTGTGACCGGGCCTTGAGAAAGTTCCATGCTTTTCGGGACTCCTTGCATACTGATCTCCTCACAGGTCTTACCAGTTTCCCAAGCCCATCGCACATGAGATGCCTGGCCTCGAATTTCTGATGACCCCTGCCCATAGATATTCACAAAGAAATCGGCCCCATTACGCTCTAGAGAGGTCCGTGTATGTAGGATTCTCTCTCAACGTGCGCTAACGCTTTTGGCTTCTCTTGCATGTCCTCGTTCAATCGGCAGTGTTCTTTGGGTAATCGGGAGCAGCGGCGATTCTTCTCAGAATCGGCAAAGCCAAGGGCTCGCCTCCCTTTGTCGTGCGTGTTCTCGAAGACTGGCGCAGCCTGGGACGGTGGCGGTTGATGGGCAGCTGCGGTTCCGTAATAGAGATAGAGAGCAGGCGTGGAGAACCGAGGAATAGAGAAGGAGAACGGAGCGATAGAGGCCGGGGGGCAGTTGAGGGCGGCGATTTCAGGCAAAGAGCGATCTATCGCTGGAACGGTCAAGAGGAGGCACCAGGGCGCAGAATAGTTACCACACTTCAGGGTACGGTCACAAAGGTGTGCCGCTCTTAGTGACGGCGGCTGCCAAGGAGCGGTGGGTCTCGCGAAACCTTATTATTATCTCCTCCTCCAAAGAGTCTTTCGTTTTGTTTTTCGCCTGCTCTTGCTGTCGGCAGGTCGGTCGGTCAGGCGCTGGGTGGGTGGACTGTTTGGGGTGGCCACGAAGCGGGATCTGGTATCGAGCAGCTGGGCAGAGGGAAAGAGGAAAGAAGCGCACAGAGAAAGTTAGGAGAGCTCTACTCTAATGGACGGCCAGGTCTTGGTCCCCTCTTCGGAGGCGAGTTTGAATGGCGCTCCTGCGGCAGCAACGGATCCCGGGGTTGGGTTCAAGGATAGCAATCCAAGTGGGCCATTGCCGCCATCTGAACTGGTTTCCTCTGTATACAACTCCCTGCCTTCGGGACAGCCGCCGCCGCCTCCGCAACATCCGCAGCAGCAATCTTTGGGTACTTTGGAGTTTGGCAGCGGCAGTGGAAACAGTAACACGGGTGTGGGTGCCTCCCAAGCTTCACCGGTTCCTGTAATTCCTCCGCCTGTTGCTGGATCAGGGTTAGGGTCGACTGGTGCTGGGACGGTTGGGATCGACTTGACTGCACGCATGAGCGCAGCGTCTGAAATCCATCACCAAGGCGTCGGTAGCGGTGTCGGCGGCGTCGGCGGCGGCATTGGGGTTTTCGCGGCTGAGAGAATGGGTACGAACGCTACGGCTCTCTCTTCAATCTCTCCTTCTCAGGGACTTCCTCCTCCCCCTCCTCTTTCGGCGGGAATCACGCCACCTAAGATGGTGATTCCCCCCATGGAGGGAGACGATCATCATCGCAGCATCCATGATTCCGCGTCTGCTCCCGGCATGCAGAGCTATGGCGGTCCCGGCGCTGTCGTTGCGCCGGCAGGCGATGCACAGAACGTTATGGCAGGTTTTCAAGAACCCCACCACGATCAGAAGATGTCCAGTATAGTGGAGACGAAGCCGGAAGCTGAGGTCAAGCCACGAATGAACGATGGCGAAGCAAACGGTGAAAGTGATGAGAGGAAAGAACCCAAGGTGGGAGCGGAGACTGGCCCCCTGAAGTCAGAGTTTACTCTAGAGGCGGCTGACGAGGCCTCGCGTCAACAGCAGGATCTTCTACAGAAGCAGATGCAACCGCAGCCGCCACAGAAGCTTGGAGAGGTGGTTGGGAACGGTCATTTGCAGCAGCAGCAACAGCAGGGACAGCATCAGCATCAGCAGCATCAGCAGCATCAGCAGCATCAGCATCAGCAGCATCAACAGCAGCAGCAGCAGCAGCAGCAGCAACCACAGACACAACAGCCGCCTCAGGAGGAAAAGCCTGAGGTCATCTTGCCGCCTGAATGGGAGACAGTGCAAATCCCCGCGCATTGGTACGCGAAACCGTGCGTGCGAATATCAGGAATGGGAGGCGACGTGTACGACGAGGTAGGGTTATCTTATCCAGCTCTGCTCCGAGCGTGCGGTTTATGTTTGGTTGATTGATTGTCCCCGAATGGCGACGTGCACAATGGCCATGTGATGGTGCTCATGCGCTTTTGTTTATTAACCGGGGTATTGTTGAAGCTGGCAGCGTATTCATCACCTTTTCTCAAAACCGATGACCAGGACCGGACGTGGATGAGGTAAAAAGGGAAGAGGTCTATGCGATCGACCAGGGTTCTCAAAAGACGCGTTGTCCGCGGGTTGCGAACGCCCACTTTTTTGGTTACTATCACAATATCTGTATAGAAGTAGATGTGATTAATACCGTGCTTACGAGTTAATAAGACTTTTCCCCGCGTTCGTGAGCAAGCGCCGAGGTCTGCTTACGCGAAGATCATTGCTTCGTCGACGATATGAGGAAAGAAAGAGAAAGGAACAAGGCCCAGAGCAGCAATTACCCGGTGGTTGTCTTGCTGTCATGGCGCTATTGGTTTCTTTCGCCGTATTGGCTCTTACTCTACTTAGAGAGGAAACATCGAAGATTACGTTTAGCTATCTTTCGTCATGTCTTGGTCTGGCAAGTCGAGCAAGGGCACCGAGAAACGATAATAAGGGTACATATTGTATTTCTTTGCCTCTGCCCAAACCTTGCCGTCTTTGATTGCGGTCTTTCCGATCGATCGGAGTATTAGTTAGTAGTAAACTGGATTAACCCTTGGATGATATTGGCTGTGACGGGCTAAAGGTTGTCCTTATATGACTAACCCTTTCATCTTCCCACTCCCCTCGTCCTCATCCCCTCTGGCTTTCTGGCTGCTGGGCTGTCTTACACCTGCGTGTATTCCGTCGTCAATACCTCAGTTGAGATTTCTATATATACAGTCATTATATGACAAAGGGCAGTATCAGCTGCACTAGAGAAATCGTAAGGCCGTTTAGAGACGTATTTCCTTGCCGCTGGTGCGTAGGGTAGGGTAGAGTAGAGAGATGTGCGTTGCTACTTGTTCAGAGAGCTGTTGCTATGTTCGCCGTGCGGGCTTGCCTTGGGGATTTGAGGGGTGGTACGCCGTCTGTGCCTGACCGAGTTGGTAATAAGGGCTTGCTTTTGAAATCGATTGTCATCTTTGATTGAGTTACTACTCTCGCACCGAGAGGAGACGGGCGACCACCGGTTTCTTATCAAATCGCCTCTTCGGTCCAGGATGTTAGCTCTCGAGTGAGGATTTTTTGCGTGAACGGTCTGGTGTTCTTATCAAACCGCCTCTTCGGTCTAATCGTGATCGATGTGCGGCCATTCATTTCTCGTTGCAGGTAAAGTGTGTCACGCGATCTCGTTTGGTTAATTAATGAAGTAAAATTAGTGTTCTTGGCGTGTTGTATATCCTCCCCCCGCCCTCGGCAGGTGGGCTTCATTTGCAACCCGCACGAACGAGTATACTCATTTTGTACTCCTAATGGAATTTCTAGATTGGTGTGGCCATCTGTATATTTTGTCAAAGCGAATTGCCCCGTGAAGCGTGAGCAGAAAGGGAGAAAAGGACGAAAAAACCGCCTGGTTGTGACAGATTGCTTCGTCGGTCGGAGGGAGTCTTCTCATACTGGTGATTATCGTTTGATGAGCGGTATCCGAATGTCTTTGGCTTGCAAGGAGTCGGTGGATATGCGCCTCGCCTTCATACTTGTGTGGCAATGAACAGGTGGAGCTTTCCTTACCTCTTCTGCTCCCCCTTTTTTCTTTTCTCGTCTTTTCTTCTTTTTTTCGCTTCTGCGCTCTGATTCACTGTGTGACAATATATATATCCTACGGGGGTGGCGTTCTGGACTCGTGACGTTGGGAGCTCCCGCCGAGTTTGTCGTAACTACAGTCTTCATCCGAATACAACGTACGGTCATTATAGCTGCATTTGGGGCAACTTCGCGTCTCGATACAGGGATAATGACTGTACATTGTATTCGGGTGAAGACTGAAGTCTTTGGTGGTCCGTAGACTGACCAGGTCGTTCTCTGAGTTCGTTGAGGGAGGGGATCCTTGCTTGCTTGCCTTGTGTAAACAGGTAGAATATACTGGACAGGTCATTCTCTCCATGTGGGAGGAAGTTATATCTTGTGTGGACGTGTTGTTGGTTGTGTTTGCCGTTTGGCGGAACCCGGACTGATGACAGTGACGTGGTTGACCGACAGGATTTAAGACCTATGCTGGAGTCGTGTTATCGCGTTTCGAGCTTCGTGTACGAGAGCGAGAGGAGGGAGGCAGCACTGGTAAGAATTGACCCCGGGAGCCCCTATGGAGGGGGTGGGGTGACGGCGGAGGAGATCGCGGAGAAGCTGCGGGACATCTTCGATAATGTAAAGATCAAGGATAAGTTGTATGTGGAGCCCTTCCGTCCAGATTCGTTCCTTTTCATCGGAAACTTAAGGATGGATATCGACGACGCGGAGTTGTACAACATGTTTGCGCCTCACGGTTCCGTCGAGCGGGCCTTTGTAAGTAATCTTGCTCTGCAATCCTCATGTTAACGCTAGTTATTATTTTGTTAAGAATTGTATATGTCGCCATGTCCACTCTTGTTGGCTGTGTAGGGTCCCCGTTTTCAGGTCGTGATCACGATGACAATGCTATCGGTGCTTTGACAATGCATTCCTGTTGTTCGTGCTTCCCTCGTGACTCTCTTGTATAGCGTAGTGCTATCGGTGCTTTGACAATGCATTCCAGTTGTTTGTGCTTCCCTCGTGATTCTCTTGTATAGTGTTTCTTTCGTAGGGTACGATTGTTTGTTTTCTGTTGCTACCTTCTTCCCCCGAGTACAACGTACGGTCATTATTGCTGTATCTAGACTGAATGGTGGCTCACATACAGGTATAATGACGGTACGTTGTATTCGGGGGAAGAAGGTAGTGTGTTTCTTAAACGGTCGTAGAATACCTGTAGTATTTCTTTGTATTTCTTTGTTCCAATTAGATCGTGCTTGGTGGGAGAAGAGAGCAGTGGGTTCGCATGTATGTGTGTAGATGTGTGGTGGGAAGGGCTTTCTCTGTGTGTCAAGCAAGCCCAAATGAGAGAGGCAAATGAAGTGCAAGACGGATGGCACAGCTCCCGGCAGGTCAGGTATTACCAGAGGAGACGGAGTGGTCATGGAAAAGCTCAACGATGGTACCGCATTAGGGCTGGTAAGGAAGCGCGGGGACGTGGGGTTGCTGAATTGATGTCGCGGCCGTGGAGGTGATAGTTGAGGAATTGCATGGGCAAAAGGAGAATGATATGATGGAATCGCATGAGGAAAAGAAGAATGATATGAGGGTGAAGGCTTTCTTTAGCTGCGGACGGATTAGAAAGGACGAATCCGCAGAAAAGATGGGTACAGGGGTGGAACACATGGCACGGACTGGGAGTACGAAGAACGATCATGGGTGCAGAGGAGGGGCTTGGAAGCGGCGTGCAGCGCGTGTAAGGACGGGGTGGTAAGCGGAGGATGCCCTGGAAAGACGGCGGGATGAGGGTGGGCGAAAAGCACGGCAAGGATTGGGTGTCGGTAGTACCGAGGAACGACGATGGGGGAGAGGTTTGAAGCGGTGTTCAGTGCGAGGTAAATGTCGGTCGAATCGCGGAAGGAGAGGCCCAGCTAGGGAGGACGGGTAAGCGGCGACCTTGCGTGGGGTGCGGGAAAGAAGGATGTGCAAGGACGAGTTTTGTTGTGGTAAAGGGGGATGGGGAGCCGCGGCACAAGGAGGACAAGACGTTGGCGTTAGTGTTCAGGCAAGGAGGGTGCTCGCCGGATAGGAGCACGACGCGGTGTGCCACTTTCTTACACGCGACCATGGTACCTGACGAGGAGCGCGACGCGGGCTGTGAGAGGGGCTTTCGGGGAGAGGTTTTGATGGTAATGGACGTTCTCACGCTTGATACTTGGTCGAGTTCAGGTAGGGTGTATGCGAAAGTCCCATGCACAAGTTTGTATACCGGGGGAAGTAGTACGGTGAAAGATTGTACAGTTTGGGAACGTGATATCTTCATTGTAGTAGACGGTGCAATGTCAGTTCTGGAACTCAGGTGATATGGCGTATGTGGCTGCAGGTGTTGGTGTCGGGGAAGTTGAGTGGGAGTTCTGTGCCTGCGGTTGTTTAATGCCGTTGGATATATTCCTTAAGCCCATTGTAACAGTGGTAGTTCGGCGTCGTTTGCATGTTCCAGTTTTGTTTTCTGCGGTTAATGGCTCTAGGAACTGTTGGGCCTCACTTGAATACGAGGAAGTGGGAGCACCGCTCAGTTTTTGTATCGGGGTTTTATTGGTTTGTGATTCCCCTGGCATTCATCAGGTCGTGCATAACTCAGAGGGAAGGCGGAAAGGATATGGTTTCGTTGAATACAGCCTAAAGCCACAGGTGAGAAGTTGATCGCTCAGGAGCTCTCAAGGAAGCAGCCACAGTTTTTGTCACTCTGGTTTCCTGTTTTTCCCGAGGCCTCTGGTTCTTCTTGTCTTCTGGCCTGAAAATCAGTATCATCATGTTTTAGGCAGTTCCATATGTTTTGGAAGTTCTCTCATCTTGCATTCTTTGAAGTTCTTTTGATTGATGATGGGGCTGTTCCTCGCGGCAAAGGTCGACTTTGCTTTGCCTCCTTTGGTAAGCCAGGTAGGTAGGGAGGAAAGAACGCGGGAGCTCTTTAACCTACGTCGTCCTTGTCGTGAAAAAGTAATGGCAATGTAACGATTCCCGCTCCCTTTGGAGCGAAACAACTGCGTCTCCTTCTTGCAATAACGTCAATTCGATGTCCTTTATTGCTTACTTGGTCTTTCGTCAGATGCATGTGACGGCAAATGGGGCAAGTATGTGAGCGCATGTTAGAGGAAATAACCTGAAAAAGCGATTTGTATTGTTTGCGCGAAATGCGTAAAACTGATTAGCAGGACGTTGTCTACATAAATGCGATTTTTTGTGGCGTGAAGGCCCTGCCATGGAATTACCTTAGCTGATTGATTATCACTCAGTGAATAACGTGATTGTAGGAATACTTTCTCATTGAATGCTGGCGTTGGATTTACAAACCGGTAAAACTATTTGATTATTGCATGTATGTATTTTTGAAATGTTGTGGGATGTGTGGGGTGTGTAGGTCAGGTCTAGATAGAGAGGTCTGGGTCGCACACTGTATAGTGTTCGACTTGCGATAACAATAGGATATAATAGGTCACGAATTATACCCCCTGGAGAAAGACTGTCCCTGGGGTGGGCGGCACAAACCATCTGATCCCCTCACTGGTTGGGTACAACGACAGGCACCTCCTCCTAAGGCCGAGCATCCATCCTCTACTACATGTTTCTTTTAAAAAAAACAAGAAAAAAGAAAAGAAAAAAGAAAATGCTGATAACAATAGGATAAAATAGGTCACGAATGATACCCCTTGGAGAAAGACTGTCCCTGGGGTTGGCGGCACAAGCCATTTGATCCCCCCCTCACTGGTTGGGTACAACGACAGGCACCTCCTCAGGCCGAGCATCCACCCTCTACTACATGTTTCTTTTTTAAGAAAACAAGAAAGAAGAAAAAAAAGAAAATGCTGACATTGGATTTACAAAATGGTAAAACTATTTGATTATTTCATGTATTTATTTTTGAAAGGTTGTTGGATGTGCGGGGTGAAAATGGCTGTGTGAAATCAATTGATTGCCAGATTATGCTACGGTTGATTGTTGCGTGTATTTTAACTTCGGATGGGATGTTGACGTGGGAAAAGTTAAATTTTCTGCTGCAGGCCAGTCAAGCGAAGATCGCAATGGGGAATATCAACATGGACGGCCGTGTTCTGCGAGTTGAGTGGTCGGATTGTCGCTCGGTGGCTGAGATGTTCTCTGCAGTGCTCTTCGTCGACAGGCTACCGAGGGAATTCAACGATGTAAGTCGTTTTCCTCTACGTCGATGCAACCGATGCGGAAATCCATTCCCCCCCCCCCTCCCCGGCCCTTGGTTGCCCTGTTCCAGTTTATTTCTCGTGTTTCCCAGCAATGGCTCGTTGTGGTCTGGTGTTCCTGAAGTACTGTCGACTGGGAATATGGATCCGTTATTGATGCTCTCAAGATATTTGTGCTTTTACTCGTTTTTTTTTTCATGCTAATATATTCTATACTATTGTAGCACAAGTAGTTGATTGGGGGGATATACTGAAAGTAGTCTTTTGTTTCTTTTTCGTTCATATCCCTCTTCTCTTTTCGTTCCCCAGTTTTAATCAATCCTCGAACAGCTTCGGAAACGGGTTTCTTCCCTCCTACCGTCTTTACCCGAATAGGACGCCCGGTTATCATAGCTGCATCTGGACTGGGAGTTTGCCCAAATACGGCTATAATTATCGGGGCGTTCTATTCGGGTGAAGACGGTGGTTTTCGAAAATGGGGTTCTTCCCGCCTAGGACAGTTCTCCAGTACTCTTTCCATCTTTTCTTTGGCGTTTTGTATATGGGTTTAATGTCTTCCTTCGCTGGATATTGTTTGCCAGCGCGAAATGTTCACGGCGTCTGCCACTCACGTTGTATCTTATGAACCGAAAAGAAAAGAGGGCACTGGACGAAAAAACCCTACTCGAGTTGAGGATAAGCTGCTGCCCAACGGAAACACTGGTAGCACATGGCAGTGCTCTATCTCTATAGTTAATGAAGTAAGATTCTCCAGATGGGAAGACACGGACACGGAGAGAGATGATTAATGGAAATGGCTTTACCTATCCTGAAGATAAGACTTCGTATGCGTAAGAGATTGTAGGGAAATGGTCTGGAAAGGGGGTTCAGGCTGGTAGGCGTTTGCATGTGCTCGTCTGTTTGTAGTCGTTCCGGATGCCGTCGGTATCCACCAGAAAATGACCAAGGAATGACGGACGAGCAACTCTGGGTTGTATGCTATGAATTTGTTTTGTGATTATTTTATTATTATCATTATTTTTAACGAATGCTATGAATGTGGGTGGGTTAGACAGGTAGGTGTCTGCCTTTGTTCTCAGTCTGATTAGGGCGCAGAATGTGGCAGTCGCTTCTGCGAATGGAGTATCTCAACCGTAGAGCCAAAAAGCTGGTCTGATTTCTCGTTGCACGGACATCTCCCGTGAAAATTGGATCGATATAGAGAAGAAAATTAGCAGGTCTCGTTCGTCGGAAGATGCTCGTGTCTTTATGTTTGCAGAATCTTTAAGGTTGGGTACGCCGATTGATGAGCGATGGTCAGGGAGTTCGACACGGGGTACAGCCTTTCTTTAGACAATGAGATTGCATTTCTTTTCTTTTTTTCTTTTTTTCTTTTCTTGTAGACCCTGCTATTTCCTTCCCATCACGTATTGTTATCCTCATTCGGAGTTTTGTCACATTTCCAAATTTTGTCAACATTGCGGATTTTTGTCGGGGAGTAAGCTTTTTTGGGATTGTGTTCCTTTATTCTTGAACATAAATGCCTATCATGAATGCATGCCAGGTTCTATCCTGTCGAAATGCAGTCGCGATAAGTGTTGGTAATTTCCGGGGCGATCTGTAACCTCGTCGTTTGCTAACACGCTGACGTGTTAATTGCTAGCGATGGTCGAATGCGAGCAAGGCTTGTTATCTCCAACAACTAGTGTGCGGCGGCGGTCGTGCTAAAGTAGGACTTTTGGGGAGGTAAATATCTGAGTCAGTGCCTCTGTGGAACATTTCGAACCTCGATCGTTGAGATCCCTTCCCTGTCAGGCATGACTGCAGTAACTGGCCGTCATTGTGGCTATATGACGGAATGGAGTCGAGACTGCCGTTGTGGAAAGCACACGTCTGTCTGTATCTGGCTAACAACTTAGTTTTTTCTGCTGTGTGGAAACGTTTCATAGCAGCGAATGGCCGTTTCAATGCTCGTCGTCTGGAAATCTGACATGGGGGTGCTCTTGTTTTGCATCGGCTTGTCGTTGTGCAGGTGGGGCCGGCCCTTCAAAAGCTGTTCGAGAACTACGGCAAAGTACTGATGTGCAACATGGTCCTGGGAGAGCATAATGTTCCGCGTGGATTTGCCTTCATCGAGTTTTCTCATTCGACGATGGCCGACAGAGGTAGGTTGAGAGGGAGTTACCGTCTTTTCCCGAACATAACGCACCCTGATAGTGAATGTATACAAACCATATTTCCGGCCAGGTACGGCCAAAATGAGTTCCATCCGAATTGTGATGGTCTCATCTTTGTCTTTCTGTGTTTTTTTCGTTGATCGCTTGGGTGTGCAGCTCGGATTGCATTGGACGGTCACGATTTCATGGGCTCCAAGATTCGAGTTAGCTTCGGCAATCCCTCCAAGAAAGGACAGGTATGTGGCTGCCTGATATGGTGCATTCATTGCTGGGGGTTGTTTTTATGTTCGTGGAAGTCGCCCAGTGTTTTTGTGCGGGCACTAAGTTCCTGAACGACATTTCTTGCGCCGGGCGTCGGTATGAGATGAACAGCAAGGTCGCGTTTGTTGACGAACTTCGGCATAAACGCTAGCTCTATTCGGCTGGGGCGAACACAGGTTGGGGCTACCGTGTTCACTCGAATAGAACGCCAGGGAATTATCGCCGTATTCGGGCTGAAAGTTGTGCCAAATACAGCACTAATCACCGTGCGTTCTATTCGGGTGAAGACGGTAAAGAATTGAATTGCGACATTGTGCTTTCCCTGGGTAACCGGCAGGAGTGGTCCTTGAGTTAGCTGAACGATCCGAAGAAAATGCAGAGGCGTACTTGGGACTTCCCTCGGTCTGGCTTTTACGGTCTGAACGATCGGCAAGGGTCCTTGAGTTTGCTGAACGATCTGGAGGAAATGGAGAGGCACAAGTATGCGGGAACATCCGTCTGGGTGTTTTTTTTTACGTGTTGTTTGGTAGGCGATGATTTCTCACCGTCTGAAAAGCTTGATCCTGTTCTGGGTTTGTGTAGTTTCCATTGTTGTTTTCGTTCACCTTTTTGCGAATGCGTCTCCGGTCTATCTATCTTGCGTGTGTTTGCAAGCACTATGCGGTATTCATGCCCTTTTCTTGTACTTTTCCCGTTTTCATCATTCGCTGTTCCTCTCTTGGTTGTTCTTCACGCAGCGCGGGTTACCCACGACGTATCTGCAAGGGGAGGCCTGCGATTTTAAGCCATCACATGTAAGCGAATCTTGTCCATGTATGAGAAACATTAAAAAGATAACATAGACATTGTGGGTGATCGAGGATCGGCAATTTAAGGTCTGGTTTGATAACGGGGTGATGTCATTTACCCACGACGTATGTGCAAGGGAAGGCCTGCGTTTTTAAGCCATCACATGTAAGCCAATCTTGTCCATGTATGAGAAACATGAAAAAGATAACCTGGACATTTCGGCCGATCGAAGGATTGAGGATCGGCAATTTAAGTTCTCTGGGTTATAACGATGTGATGTCATTTCAGTTCGCGTTTGCGCTGGTGTCAGGTGCCCTGTAGGGAAGGAGGAACAGTGCAATCGCCGCCTTATCCGTTCTAAGTAGTGTGGCAGACCGTCATCTGAGACTGCATGTGTGGTTGCTCGAGTATTACGGCGGACTATCATCTGACTCTCTGCATGTGCTTGCTTCATTTCTGTCGTCGCACAGTTTTATAAGCAGCGCATGGGAACATCAGGATCTCATTACGGACGTAATCGTCAAGGAGCCGGTTCTGGTGGGGAGGGCGGTGGCCGCGGTGGCTCTGGCGGCGGGCGAGGCTCATACATGGGCGGTAAGAAATGCTGCCAGCTTGGCAAGATTTCTCTGACAATGGAGAAAATTCCCTACACATTCTATTGTAACAGAAAAGATTAAATAGCATCTTTGTCCAAGTGTTCGTATGCTGATTGTTTCACAAACATGTTCTCCCAGTAAGAGTCTTCTTCAGTCGTGATCTTGTTCTCAGAGTCAGTCTATTTAAGTGGAAAAACCCGTTGTGGGTCTTTTCTTTTTTTCCGAGTTCTGTTGCAGCTCAGCGAACTTTTTGAGAACTCAAAGAAGAGGCTCTGTTGCACGTGTTTCTCTCATCCGCTGGTTCTCAGGAAAACGTGCTAAGCTTGACTCCGTTGCTATGATCGTTCTGTTGAAGCGTGTATTCCCCTATCATACGCATCCGTTGTCATCTGTGATGCGCATTAATTGTCTGGCCCTCACCTGTGACCCGCATTCCAATTGGTTGGCATGTTTTATGGCCTCTGTTAATCACGTCCTCCTAAGCGGGGCTGCAGTGTGGAGAGCTCGTCTTTGGGTCTTTGATGAATGGAATTGTCCCTTCCCTCCCTTGTCCCTTCGGCCGACATTGTCGTGCGTGGTTGTACTGACTTGCAGATGTCAATTATCTTGTATTGAATGGGAGAAAGGAACTCTCGGCTGTTGGTGGGTAAGGCGGATGGTTCAAAAATCGTCTCCATCCGGTGTGAACTGCTCAATTTGGAAGGGCATTGAATGTGCAAGGGTGCGTTCGGTCTAGCATGAGTGCTGACTACATGATATGATTGCTTGCTGCCGGAGCACAATTCCTTAGTGATTTCGTGCGCTTATCTGGAGCGGGAACAATGGTTGGTTGGTCCATTTGGAATTTTGTGCAGGTGGTGGGGGTGGTGGCGGGTCAGGAGGCGGATCTATGAGAGGACCAAGCATGCAGCAGATGCTTGGGCCAAGGATGATGGGCCCTCGGCCGGCAATGGGAATCGGAATGGTGAGTTATTCTCCCCTGTTGCAGTGTCCATTTCGTTATAATCAGTCCATTAACAGGGAGTGATGGTGATGTTTGCCGGAAGACCTCTCCTACCCGTCTTTCGCATTATAAAAGTAGGGTCTGTATCGATCTTGAGGTCTTGTCCTGTGTTATCAAGGAGAAATATGTAGAGCTCATTAATTGTTGAGTGGAAGGTGTCTTTCCGAACGGGGAGTGCAAATGAGAACTCGTCTGCATCTATCTTGCCAACTTGTCTGTGGCTAATATGCATTTCTGGCTTGTGCTGCTGTGATTTGCAGAACATGGGAAGAGGTGGACCTGTTGCCATGGGAGCGCCGGGAATGATGGGGCGAGGTATGGGGGGGATGATGATGGGCCAGCAGATGATGATGGCTCGAGGAACCACGGGGCCTGGCATGATAGGTCCAGGGCCTGGTGCACGGCCAATGAATCCTGGAATGATGGGTGCACGTGGGCCCGCAGGTGCTGTCATGATGGGACATACGGGACCCATACAAGCAGGAGCGGTGACACCGGCGGCGCGCACGGGGTTCCCGCAACAGCAAGGTGGGGTTCTTGGCCAGTACCAAGATACGGTGGCATCCCCCCTCGCAGGTCGTCGGCGTGTAACCTTTCCTGAATCTCTGCACCTTACCTTCCTCTCCACCTTCGATGCATATGTGGCCTTTGCAGGATCGCCGTTTCTCTTGAATTGGACGGTTTTTCTGAGTTTTTTCAAGTCTCACGTTCTCAGCGGTTGCTAATTGCAATCTTGTCTTTTTCTCGCTCGAGTGTTGATGTTGCATGATTGCTTGGTGGCGGCTGTTTTTTGTCACCATTCATCTGAAAATGCCTGTTTCTCTTATGGATACCTTGACAACGAGTGTGTGGAATGGGGGTCACAGTTAGTTGTCTTGCAAAAGACATTTGTTGTGCTTTTGAAGAGCGGGTTTCTTTGATGAAGACTTGACTGGCATCATTTTCTTTGGGCTGTGAAGTTCCTCTGGATGTGGGATGCCTAATAATTGATTAAATTTTGGCAAGCTTGATTAGCACTTGATAGACGTTTCAGTACTTGCATGTGGTGATGAAGGACGTCCCGAAGCTGTGTTGATAGAGCTCGGGTAGGTCCTGAAGGTATCTTTTTTTTATTGATTGTATTTCTAGATTGTCTTAACATGCCCGTCCTTGCTCGAATGGCGAAACTAAAAGAATGATGTTGGCATAGATGACTAGAAGAAACATACATATTAGGAATCATAAGGAAAATGGTAGAGAACGAAAATGGTAGAGAAAACGTAGATGTGTCCATTTACTATTTTGCTCGTTTCATGTGTTCTTGTTTGTATTGCAGGAGCTGCAGGTGCTGTTCAGGTGGGTAGCACAGATCCCCAGTCAGGGGCAGCACTGACGGTACCTGGGGTGAGTTCTCTTATGGTGGTTGGTTACAGGTTGTAGTCAGTCTCTACCTGCTCACTTGCTCAAAGCTGTGTGTATCTCTTGACTGCTCCTGTTTTTCGTTTGCCAGCTGTTTCCCGATGTGCTGCATAAGTGGAAAAGGTGGATTGTTATGATATTCTTTGTGAGCCGTGTCTCTCAGTTGGAAACGTGTCCTCTCTATTCAAATTGTGTGGTGAGTTCTCTTATGGTGGTTGGTTACAGGTTGTAGTCAGTCTCTACCTGCTCACTTGCTCAAAGCTGTGTGCATCTTTTGACTGCTCCTCTTTTTTGTTTGCCAGCTGTTTCCCGATGTGCTGCATAATTGGAAAAGGTGGATTGTTATGATATTCTTTGTGAGCCGTGTCTCTCAGTCGGAAACGTGTCCTCTCTAATCAAGTTGTGTTAAAGTGCAGTTCACTCTTCTCTGTCTGTTAGGGGCTTGGGATCAGGTAATCAGGGAGTAGACCGTTGTCATGGCGCCTTCGAGATGGTGTTGAGGAAACCGCCTTGATAAACTTGGGTGTTTTGTGGCTAACGCTGTTGCCTAATATTATTGTCAGCGTGAATGTACATCTATGTTTAGAAGTGTATGTACGTTTTCGGTGAGTGTCAGGATTTCTGGTGTCACCCTGTGCAGTACCGAAATGGGCAATGATGTTGTGACAGAGTTGTTTAGAATGAATGTCACTGTCGTCACTGTACTGGAGTTCGTGAATACAGTTTAATTTTATTGGGCAGGTAGGGTGTATAACTGCTTCCTATGAGAGTGAAGTTGAAATTCTCTGTCTACGACTGATCAGTAACGATGTCTTTGCTTGAAGCAGCAAACTGTACAAGCTCAGGGTCAAGCCACAGTGCAAAATCAGGCGGCACAGCAGCAGCTTCCACAAGGAAATCAGGGACAGCAGATGGCAGGAGGGCAAACGACCATGCAAGCAGGGCAAGTGAGTACATCCATGCTCATCAAAAGGCTTCTGTTTTATGGTCCTGCTATCAGATGGAATGGTTTCAACTCGCCGTGTCGAAGGGTATTTGAGGCAGGGTCGTGACAGAGCTACGGCCGTCGAGGATATGCGTTGGGCTCACAGTGAGTCTCATGTCGATTTGTGACAGGTGTATAGGATGTATCAGTTGGAATCGTTTCAACTTGCCGTGTCGAAGGGTGTTTGAGGCAGGGTCGTGGCAGAGCTACGGCCGTTGAGGATATGCATCGGGCTCACAGTGAGCCTCATGTCGATTGTGACAGGTCTATGGGATGTTCTTGTGGAAATGATGGTGGTTGAGTTGTATGTGGATGGATTTGTGGTGTTGCTGAGCCTCAGAAATGACTTGCTGTTCAACGTAGTGATCTGAAATGAAGCGTATCTTGTTGTGTTGCTCCTTGGTTCCTGCTTCTTTTTCCGTGCAAAGTTGTATGTGTCTCCTTGAGGATTTTGCATGCGAGATTGTTGTGTCTGCCACCAACAATGTAGTGAAACGTTTCCTTTCCATTGTTTCTTATTTGGAATTTTCAGAACGTGCAGCAGCAATTTATCGCTGGACAGCGAGGACCGTATGGACAGCAGGCTTACATGCAAGCTGGGCCTGTACGCCCGCAGGCACCTACAGGCCAGCAGACTCAGCAGCAGCCTATGCAGAATTTCTATTCTCAGCAGCAGCAATATGCACTGCAGGGCTACCAACAACAAACAGCAGTCCAACAAGCCGGTGCTCAGGCTCAGTATCAACCCGGTACTCAGGCATCCTACGCTGCGGGGGCACAGAATGCCTATCAGGTAATCCGACCTCGATATCCAAGCTCCAATTTCAAATGTTCAAAGTTCACGTAGCCTTTGAACACATATGGGGATGAAAAGATTGTTGACGTGCAATACTGTTTTGACAAAAAGATTTACGTGAAGACTCTGCGTGGCTGTGGTAAGAACGAAAAGGTGTATTGCGTCCGCTTTGCAGATGATTTTCTAGTAGCAGTTTCTGGTCCAAGTTGAGAAGCAGTGAAACTGAGATCTGAATTGGAATCGTTCCTTCGTGAGCTGGTGCTGTGGTGCCTCTCGGCAGGAATTGTGTTGCAGTGCCAGTGACTTTTCCCGAGTGTATTGTATTAGGGCAGGGTATGGGTGAGAGGTTGTTCGATGTTCTCAAAATTTTCAGCCTTTTTAAATTTCAACTTGATAGGGCTCCCATCTTAATAGTGTGTCAGATCAACGAGCTAGTTGGCCGATCGCGTTTTGCCAGCGGTTTTGCGACTCAGAATTAGACTCAGTAGTCTCCATATGGTCTTTGTTTGTTTGTTTGTTGTCATTCGCTTTTTTTTGGCTTGTGCATTCTTGCTTGATGATGTGTTGTGCTCTTTTTTTTGTTGCAACAGCAGTATGGGCAGCAGCAGCAAGGTTACTATCAGCAACAGCAAATTCCCCAGCAACAGCAAGTCCCTCATCAGCAGCAACAGGGACAAGTGGCAGCCACACCAGCGACTCCAGTATCGACAGCAGCCTCGTCTCAAGCAGCGCAGGTAAAACAAAACCAGATGTGAAGTTCAATTAGCTGCTGTCTGTTGTATGGTTCTCTTAGTGGAGGTGTAGGGAAAACAAGGTGTTGATTATGCGAGGAGGTGACGGTTTTCACCTCTTACTCTATTTTCCCCAATTGGGTACACCTTATGATCTGTAGATCGCCCATATGGCGTACTGGGAGCCCAGGTACATCCAGGAACGTGTCTCTGGGATCGGTTTTGAATGGCTACTGTGGAGGGTCATTTGCCACAACCCAAGTACACTGATTACGTTCTCTAAGATGGAGGTGGTTGTGTGGACGTGTATTTGTTGCTTTGCTGTGTTTATTCCTGTAGTGAACGCATGGAAATACCGTTCTGCTCTCTTTCATCTCCCGATTTCGAGAATCCACACTTTTGCATTCGATAACATGTCATGTGTTTTCACCGTTCGCAACTTGTGAACTTTCAAACAAGTTCGTTTTTGCCGAAAGTTTAGTGCTAGACTGACGTCAATGCATTTGCTCACCTTGCGTGATTCATCCTCACTGTTCTACGTGTACTAGGCGTACTGGGGACAGATACGTTGTTTTCCTCCAACGCCTGTTATGTGCATGCTTTCCTTTCCCGCTGCCTACCATATGCAGCGGTGACTGATTATCTTCAGCATTGACCTCTTGCTGACTGTCTTCATCTCTGGGAACTATGGAATGTTAAACTCGGTAGGATTGTGTGCTGGCATACCAATTTCAGGAGTTTCTCTCACAGTCCAGTGCCTTAGTGGGTATGAAAGGAACTCCTTGCCGTTTGGGCGTGTAAGTGTGATAAGAGGTGCGCGTTATTGTATTTTTTCCCTCCCCCTGGCTGTGGGAATTTTCAATTGCGACAGCGAAGGCTTGGGTTTGTCCTGAGGTAATGGGTGCATTACAAATGTTTGGTGCTGGTGTATGCCTACAGGGCTTGGCATGGCATGCCTTTGCTATTTGGAAGATGGAGAGTGGCAGCTTTCCAATCGTTATGCAGTCCTTTGTTTTGCCTGGCCTTGACACGCTGTGCTTTCGGTTCTGGATGTTGAGGATCAAATGAAAATTCCATACGAACCTATCGTGAGGTATCTTTTCCTTAGGTTGTTGTTTTGTTCCTCCGATCTGCAGTTCACTGTCTAGATGATCGGTTTAATTTTTTAGGATGGTGGTGTATCAGTAATAATAGTAGAATGTAATTTGAGTGGTCATGAGAGGATGGTTTGGTGCTAGGTGATGTATGTGACTTACGGCGTCCATCCAGTTTTGCAGTTTTTCCTCCGTCTACAGAGACTGGTCCGTGTGCAATGGCCATTCCCAGAAAGGAAATGGTTTTGTTCAGAGGTAAATGTATTTGGGCGCGGCCTTGGTATTGATTCGCATCTTATGCTTGCAGGCGGGTTATGGCGCACAAGTGACTACAGTGGCGACACCACAACAGCAGCAGCAGTATGCCCAGGCCCAACAGTATGGGCAGCAGCAGTACCCTCAGCAGGCAGCACAACAATATGCTGTTGCAGGACAGCCACAGCAGCAGCAACAGCCGGCTATGCAAGCTGCTGGGCAAACTGCACAGGCGACTCAGCAAGTACATCACCAGGCGACAGCTCAACAGCAGCAATATGCACAGTATGGACAGCAGCAGGCGCAACAGCAGCAGCAGTATGCTCAGTATGGACAGCAGCAACAGCAAGCTTACGGGCAGCAAGTGCAGGCACAGGCAGCTATAGTGCAGCCGCAGGCGTCTTCTATGCAGCAAACCGGAGTAGCAGCTCAGCCGCAGGTCCAACAAGCTCAACTTCAGCAACAAACCCAGCAACAGCAGACAGCGCAGCAACAACAGTATAGTCAGCAGTGGACTGATTGGTACAACCAGCAGGCACAAGCACAGCAGGCGCAACAGCAGCAAGCAGCACAACAGCCTCAGCAGGCCGTTCAACAGCAGGTTCAAGGTCAGGCACAGGCTCAGCAAGCGCAGCAGCCTCAGCAACAGCAGGCACAACAACAGCAAGCAGGAGTTGCTCAGCAGGTCCAGCCTGCAGCTACGCAAGCTGTGGCTGCTGCGACTGCAGACACCGTACAACAGCAGTATGCTGCTTATTACCAACAACAGGTCAGTCTGCCCATTCATTTGACTTGTTGAAGCTGGCTGTATATGTGCTGAAAAAGAGTTGTAGTCTAGCTTGGCATGTGGAATTGGATTGATCATTTCCTTTCCTGGTTTTGCTCATTTAAGTGATGTCCCCCAAACTGGTAAGCTCCTGTCCTCTCACTAATCTCGTGGCAGCGATTGGTTGGCAAGTACCTAGAAAAGAAAATGAAGAAAAAAACAGACAACCTTCCGGACCTTGGTTCTTGTTCCTGGCTCTTTTTTTTCCCTCTTGTGGTGTCGTACGTACGCACCTTGTTACGTTTTGATCTCTTATGGTTGTCAAATGCATCTCAATTTTTAACCACACGGTAGTGCCTGTGGCTTCAGGATTTTGGTTCTTGAATTCCCGCCACTCCTGTGGCCAATGCTTCCGGACCTGAGTGTGCACTGACTTGTTTTGTATTGTGTTTCAAATCTACTGGCTCAGCAGGCAGCAATGACGACAGCGACTCCGAAGGCTACTGCAGCCACTCCTGTGGCTACTGCAGCAGTGGCGCAGACTCCTGAACAGCAATGGGCTGCTTATTATGCGGCACAGGCTGCAGCTGCAGCAGCAACCCAGCAACCGGCTCAGGTAATTATTTATGTGAGAAAAGTCTAGGCGGTGATTTTGTTCACAATGGCAGGTCTGCTGAATTTGTGGATGATTGCGTTCAAACGTGTTGTTTGTGCAGCTTTGCAAATGTGCTGTATTTCATCTGTGTTGATTAGAGAGAAGCGAATGCTGTCAAGTTACTTCGTGTGCGGTGATTTGATTTGCTATACTGTTTGGTTGGTTGGTTGTTGCAGGCCCAAGCAGCAGCTCAGAGCGTAGCAACAACAACGACGCCTGTGGCTGGTGCTGCAGCGGCAACGTCAGGGGCAGTTGCAGCAGCCGCCACCACGCAGACACTTGAGCAACAGTGGGCTGCATACTATGCTGCCCAGGCGGCTGCAGCGCAACAGACTCAGCAACAGCAGCAGACACAACAGCAGCAGCAGGCTGTGCAAGGGACACAGCAGCAGGTGAGCAGCCGTTTTGGGTCTCGCTTGTTCCGTGCATTTATCTGTAACGAGTTGGTAGCAATATGACTTATTGTAGCTCCCTAGTAAACTTTACAAAGTTGATTTCTTCCTGTGTCCGGGAAACTTTACCGAGTCAAATTCTCTGTTCATCCTAAGGAGTTATGGCCGGCCAGTAATTAAAAAGACATCCGTTGTGAATCTTCCAGCTGCAGGGACATTCAACCCGTGCAATTCACGAAAGCTCTGAATTCACAAGTGTTGTGCCTGCATACTGGTGCTTCTAGATGGTGTTTCTGTGCTTCATGAACTCCCGTGCTACTGTTGACTTGGCAGATTGGGAACTCAGAATTTGCTCTCAAAACGCAATTTGAAAACGAGCCCAGAACATGGGGCGGCTGTACCTTCTCTTCTGTAGTAATGGCTGATTGACCGTGCTGCTGTTGCCTTGGCAGATTAGGAACTCAGAACTTGCTCTCACAATGCAATTTGAAAATGAGCCGTCCCAAAAAAACATGGGGAGGCTGTACCTCGTCTTCTGTAGTAATGGCCGAGTGATCGATCCCCTTTCTGCCATTGCATCTGAAACGGTCTTGGAATGACCAGGAGCAGCAACATCGGCCGAGGCAGCCCCATTAAACACCTCTGTATCAACAGGGAGTGATGGGGTCGCTTATTGGTGGTTGTTCCTGCTGGTCTTGACATGCCATTATGATTTTGTTTTTCGGCACACGGGGATGGGACTTCGGTAACGATCCTTGAAAGCGACCATTCAAAATATGACGGGGTTTTAGTGTTGCCTGACAGTTAGATGACGTGCATTTCCCAGACAGAGAGGCAATCACTGGTCTTGAGTTGCTGTGCGTTGTCTGTGCCAAAATGGCTCCAGAAGTGTTCTTTTGAATGGACTGAACGAGCCTGTCCCGTGATTCAGGCCATGCATAGCAATGGTGAAATTCCAGGTGATTACCTGCTGGTTGGAAGCAGCGTGTCCTGACATGTCCTTTGACCACGCTTGGTCTCCGCATTCCTCTTTTGGGTCTGCTGTCCAGGTAATAGTTCGTAACATCTTCTCTGAGTAATTGGCTGACAGCTTGATGAAGTGCATTTCCCAGACAGAGAGGCAATCACTGGTCTTGAGTTGCTGTGCGTTGTATGTGCCTAAAATGGCTCTAGAACGTTGTTCTATTATACATGGAACAAAGAGCCCGTCTTCGTATTCGGTTCATGCATAGCAATGTTGAATTCTCATGTGATTGCCCGCTTGTCAGAAGCAGCATGTCTTGACATGTCCTTTGGCCATGCTCGATCTCTGCGTTCCTTTTTTGGGTCTGCTATCCTGGTCTAAGCTCTGTATAGCAGGTGGAAGGCGGACATCCGTCATTCTGAGAGCAGGTGGCTAATCATTGCTCATGGAGGAGTGTGTGCATGTTTGGCAGAACCATGTTCATCTGGTTATGTTCTAGAATGGAGTGTTGAGAGGCTTCCCTCTGATTTTCCGTTGGACTTGGTGATAGGCACAGGTGGCAGCAACGGCCGCTGCATATTCGCAGCAGGCTGGGTATGTGCAACAACAGGGTTATCCGGCACAAGGGGCGGCTGCAACTGTATATTATCAGGTAAAGCAAATTTTATACTGTGTAAAAAAAGTTCGATTTGTCTGGTCCCTCTGGGTTTGGGTTTGGCTGCTTGGCTGTTCATGGAGGGTACACGGCAGTACGTTTCACTGGACGACAGCCCTGGATGACTCGTTGCTTGGGGAAGCAGGAGTATAGGGAGGGGTTGTTATTCCTCTGCTGTTTGCAAATTGTCTGGAATTAAGTCTGAGATATTAGAAAATTCTGCACAATGGAAATCTCTCCTCCATGACAGCGTTTGGCATCGGGAAAGCAATTGCTCAAGGAAACCCAATGCGTCTCTGAATGCCTTGGCATATAATGATGACAGTGCAAGTGGCATACCTTCCTAAGAACAGATGAAAGGCACGAGCCATGGACTTGTTCTTTTAATGTCGATTATGATTAAATCAAAACTACCTTTTCCCAGGCAAGGTTGATAATTGTGAATGTTGCTAATAAATTAATAATACAATGCCGTTTTCATCCCTGCACCAGCCAAAACGGTGAAAAAACAAACGCAGTGCTGGCCTTTCGGCGAAGCTTAGTTTGCCAGGGGAAATTGGCCGCAACAAAAGAAAGAGGCTGGTTTAAGATCAGTTGGCCTGTGCAGGCTTGAATGCTGATGCAGTTGAGCCTTACTGAATTCTGAGGGGGGAAATTGCATCATCTCCTTACCCAAAATTTGGTCTTATCGTCTAGGCGGGCTGGAAAGATAGGTACGGGATGTCGTACGGATAGAGTAGGACAGAGATGTATGGTGGCTCGCCATAGACTGAAGATAACCTTCACAGTGCTCAGGGAAATGTATGGTGATTCGCCACCTCTTAATCTTTTGTTTTGGCCTTGTTGGTATTTTTTTCCCAATGCCCCTCCTATGACTGAGAAGGGGCTTGTGTTATCAGAGGAGTCGGTACTTGTTGCAGGGGTGTATGTTTGAAAGGCAATTCAAGATGTAGTTTGCTCTCGACTGTTATGCTAATAATCTTGCTAATAATCTTACTGTCGAGGTGATGCCGTATATTGTCTGTTTCTCGTTTCCACAGCAACAGACGGCTGCTACAGCTGAGGCTGGGCAGAAAAGGACTGTAGACCAGGCGTATGCAACTCAGCAGCAACAACAGCAGGTGAATGCCTTCACCCAGGCTTTCCGTGCTTTGATGTGCTTTTTGGTGGCTTTCCATTAATGAATAAAATGTTGTGAGTTGCGTAAAGCTTGAGTTGACTTTTTTTTGTTTTTTTGCCGGTGCAGGCAACTGCAAATGCGTATGCCTACCAGCAGCCACAGGCGCAACAGGCGCAGCCTGCACAAGCTGCTGCGCAGCCACAAGCAGCTGCAGCTAGTGCTGCAGTCTACGGCCAACAGCAAGCCTATGATTACAGCAAGCGACCAAGATATTGAGGTTGGATTACGAAATGGCAGGGTGTCAGATTCTTTCCCCTGGCACAGGATGGAGATGAAGTCATGTATGCGAACAGAGTGATGAGCGGGTAGATCTCCCGGAAGAGTGTGGATCTTTGTGGTGCAGTGGATGTGTTGATGCTGGATCTTGCTGCGACTGGACGTATGGTGAGGTGGTTGGCTGGCTCCCTGAAGCAATGAAAGTGAGGTGATGGAGCTGGCGTGCCAGACTAATGAGGATACTCCGTGGCTGGTATGAGAAGGGCTCTTCTGGTCCCATATGCCTACACCAAGAGCGGCATCAGTTTGAAATTCAAAAGCGAATATTGCAATGCCAGTTATCACCTACCTAAAGCACAAAGCACAAGGGAAAGATCATCCAAAGGTCTTGGGGTTTGGGTATCTGGGTGGATGATGATGTGGGTTATGCGTGTGTCGGCATGCAAAATCTCAGTATAGCTGTCATGAAGGTCCAATCGGGCTTCAAAGTGGGTGCCAGGCCCTTGAAATCAGGAAAGAAACCAGTCTCTATTTTGACTTGTGGCTAGCCAATCCCTGACCCATCTGCGTGTAGGTTCTGTGGCCAAGTTGACAAATGTGATTTTTCTTGACAACGTCCGCTTGGGGTTGTCAGTGGACGGAATATCTGTAGTAGTACCATTTTGCACTGAAGCGAATTGCAAGGGATAGATGCGGGTTGGGGGGGGAGGCGAAGCGAGTGATCATTGATGCCGGTTATATCTGTGTCAGTGAAAGGTAGCAGAGGGATTGTTGTATTGTAAGAGGTGCAGTCTTCTTTTTTTTCTTTTCTGCAGTTGTCATGCTCCACTAGGGAATCGGTCAGATGATTATGAAGGGCCTGCCTGTTATGCAGTGGTTACATGTACTCTTTACTGGAAATGTTGTATGGCCCGCCTATGTATGCAACGGGCTGTGGGGTTCCCTTTTACGAAAGCGAAGTCATGGGGCTCACACTGTTCTCGAGTTACGGATTGCCAATTCTTGCACAGTGATTCACTGAGTGTGTATACCTTGTTTGAGTAGCTTGGGGCAGAACAGAAGCCCACGCACAATGTTTTAGCTAAATGAATAATTGAACAATGCTCGTCTGGACGAAGGGATGTGTGTGAGCCTCGAGATGGAAGTCTGTGTAAACATTGACCTAAGTATGTGGAAGAAATGGACAACGGGCCAGCAGAAGTTGGGGGGGAGGGGGGGTCTTATGCGTTCTGTCTTGTATGGGAGGGCTTCAAATACATATGCTCAGTTTTGTGGCTTATTGCGTCCCCAAGTCCACAGTTCCTTCATTATTCCTGAACCTAGGAAGGTATGAGACATAACAGGTGAGGAAGAGCGTCCTCTTAGAGTGCTGTGGAACAAGAGTCCACATTCTGCAGGGTCTTTTCTATCGGGTTGGGCACCAGTTTTTCATGAACCTTGGCTTCTTGAGAATTTGTGATTCTGCTGTTGAGTCCGTTTCCCATGCAGGAGTCCCTGAAGTAGTGAAAAGATGGGGTTGGGGATTTGGAAGGCAGTTTGTGCGGTGTTGCGGACTGTCGCTAAGTCTTTTTTTCCAACAAATGTGCTGGTTTATGAATGTATGGCAACGGAGGTTTACGATCGTTCCAGGGTATTGTGTGCGGTGATGCGCCATTCGTAAGCCATTTTCCTCGTGGGATTCGGTGGTTTATGATGGATGATCTCTGAATGTTATTGTTGTCGTCTCGAAGAAGTTTGCAGTTGAGGGCCGTTGCTGTTATTCTTGTATCCTGGCTTTTGACTAGATTATTTGTGCTCATAATGGGGGGGACTGTCCAGTGCTTTCATCTGTTGAGCATAGGACAGTGTTCCCTCAGCCATGAAGGCCGAAATAGAAGCCGGCGTCAGCATGCTTTTTGTTCTGCCCTCGGGAAGGCGAAGCTCTTTCTGATTGATATTTCCTTTTGAGGAATGGGAAGATGACTCAGGTAGGATGGTGAGATGGTGTGTTCCGCTTGTATGTCTGAAGAGCGTTCAGGAGTTGTGTTTTTTTTTTTTTTTAAGGGTCGGGTCTGGCAACGATGCCGAAATTGGAAGGGTTGACATCATGGGGTATTCAGAATGGTGGTCTTTATGTTTTTTTTCCGCAATTCATCGGGCTCGAAGAAAGAAAGCCCGAAACAGAATGACCAGCCTTGCAGTGAGTGTATTGGGAGCAAGAGTAACATTTGAACGACCAGACTGGCAGGCCTCCTCTCCCTTGCTCTCTCAGCCGTGATCTGACCGACAATGTTTCTGTGGTTTTCTCCTTGTCCCAGATCTGTATTCCGTTTAGAATGAAGGGCTGATTATTCTCACCATGAGACCCATGAACAGTGTGAGGAGCTTTATTCTCATGATAGAAGATGGTTATAAACGCAGGTGGGTATACCATCTTGACAAAGGTGCCATGCCTTCCTTTTTCAAGAAGAATTCTTCTAATGCAGTGGTGTGCAAACCCTCTAGCGTACATGCGGTGTCTACCACCGATCGCAAGCGGAACCCAGCAGTTTACACCTGGCGGGGCATTCTTGTAAGGTATCTCTGGGGAATGCGACAACAGGCAACACGTTCTGTGCCTTATGCCCAACCTCTCCACCCAGCACATCTTTCTATGATGATGTTGGTATATATATTTGTTTGTCTGGAAAAAAAAGCTTTCCCAGTCTTTCCTTTACGCTAATAGAGTGTGCGACCTGCTAGGCGTGCTCAATCGATCAGGATTTGCACCTGGCATTGTTCATTGATCGAAATTTGGAGTACCTGGTGATTAGTAAGGTGAGTCTGAAACTTTTGAATGAGTAGTAAGATGCGCCTTTAACTCTGGAAATGCAAAATGCAATAGTATTCGCGTCTGATTTTTGGAGGTGCTTGGAGAGCTTGCATAACAAAGCATTTTACTGGTCCGGCTAAATTGCTGTATATGGGCATAGGATGTGGATTTTGCGGAGCTCCGCATCGCCTCACGTTTGTCTTGTAGGAGTGTTGACAATACAAGTCATTCAATTCCAGTTTCTGTGCACTTTTATTTGTTGTAGCGTAGTGGTTATGGTTGGCTGTTCATCGAGGAATTAAAAATGTGAGGCCATCTTAACGAGTACCCAAGAGGCGCTAGTCAAGGTTAACTTGCGAGAAATATAACTGATAAAAAGCTGGTCGTGGCTCTCAAATGAAACGGGCGTGTAGAGCTATTGTCATGCTTACTGAGAAATGGATCTGTCCGTCGTGTCTCGCGAACGTTCCTTACGGAATGGAGACTGGACCGTATACGTAGCAGAGTAGGGGATATAATCGACTATATCGGCCATGGAAGAATGCCTAGTATTTGAAGGATTACTGAGAATGTGGTAATCTAGCTGACTTTCAATGACTCGACAAATATTGGCTTCAGATTATCTACCAAAGGAATAGCATTATGGCCTACCTTAGAAAGAAACACAGGGGATGCGAAACAGGAAATAAGAAAGCAGGAGATAAGCAGGAGATAAATAGGCTTCAAAGTTCAAACTCAAATGAAGTATGGTCACTATGGTGTGATATTTTTCGATCTACTACGAGAGGGATGAAGATTGATAACTATGAAAAGAACTGATAGAAGACTGAGAACAGGATGGCGTCCCGTTCTGCACTCTGTGGAGTATGTATCGATGTCAAATTCTACTGGTCCTGTGTATTGTGAGAGATTGTGAACTGTTGAGGAATAAGCATATGAACTGATGAAGAATAAGCATGAATGTGGTTACAAGTTATAACGTATGCCCGCCATCCCAGGGGGCCAAATGAAATAGTTTTCACTGGTCTCCTCTTCTGTCAAATTCGCTGATCTCATATTCCATTTAAATGCCATGAAGTAGGGAAGTGGTATCTAAACCGTCCAGTGCGATGAAATAGGCAAATTGTATCTAAACCGTCCAGCGCTCGCAGAGGTTTTGTCCGTCAAATGAACCATTTACACAGGGAAAAAGTTTCGCTAATTCTTGTCAATAATGGTCGTCTAAGCGCAAACGTGTTGGCTTCAGCGTGCCTGTATAGCATTTGGGAAAATGTTGCAGCGCATTGTCTAAAGGATTGGATGGGTGCGCAAATGGTGATGGGGCTTACTGCGCAATCTCGACGATGCTCCATTGCCTCCTGATGAGTCGGTGAAACTCCGACGAAACAGTTTGTCACAGCCCCTCGTTTGTTGTCCTCTTCTCTCTCTCTGCCTACGGTTTACCGGGCAGTTCTATTTGTGACGATATATATGTATATATAGTGTGATGAAAGAGATTTGACTAGTGAACTGGTGCTCTCTTCGGAAAGGGGAAGTTGTAGGGGTTGTGTCTGTGATTTAAGAAAGCCGAGTTGTAGGGCTTTCGAGTCACAGGTGGGTCGATATATGAGGTGCCATAAATGCACACCGTATGGGAGTACTTTGGGCAAAGTGGCGGGTGGGAAATGTAAGGTGGGATAAAGATATCTGAATGTAAAAGGGGTATTGGGATTCATGAGAGGGACTGTGGACAAAGGTAAGGGGAAGTTGGGTGTAACGAGATCACTCCAGAAAACATGAGGGTTTAGGGGAACCGCTGAATTGGACTTATGCGTGTTGGCTGTCTCTCACAGGACTCGGTTGGGACCGAAATCACAACATCGGTTTGCGGTGTAGGTGAGGAGTAACCTGCTGCAGGCTCCCTGGGGGACCAGTCTCGTGTCTGCTGCCTGCATCCCTACGCCCCCTTACTCTCACTAAAATATGGCTCGGTCCAGGTCCAACAAGTGGAAGACAGCCAGATAAGTATCACGTGAACAAAGTTGTTGCAGATGGCAGAACAACATCTGTAGTTTTCTTGAAAACCGGGCTCATTTTCAGTGAAGGAAACCGAAAAGGAAGCAAGACGTAGTGGGCCGTCTTTGTCCGTCTGTCGTATCTTGAGAAAGAAAAAGAATGCAAGGCCTAGTGGGTGAAGGGGAGGACGCCTCAGAGTAAATGGGTACCCTTCAGTTTTAAGTCCAAGATTGGTTAGGTGACAAGGTCCACCTAACGAAAGACGAGGACCACCTAACGAAATGCAACTGATGCGTCAAAATCTGAAGAAAGAAAGAAAGCAAGCAAGAAAGAAAGGACCTAGTGGGGGAAGGAAGGAGTGGGTGCTGAGTTAAAGACTAGTCCGGTGACGAGGACCACCGAACGAAAGGCATTCTTCGAATTTATATTTTGATGTGCCAAAGCATTGTGATGTCAATGCCCATTGAAGCCCTGATGATTCTGCTGTGCTAATCGTTGGGCGAAGTCCAATTCCACCTGATTTGGAAATCAGGTGAGTTGTAAGAAAAGAGGTGATAGTGTAATGGGTGCGACGGGGTGGGTGGTATTGGGAGTACTATGTCCTGTGCTTTGGGACTCGTTTTTCTATTATTATGGAGTGTGGCGGCAATCAGGTGGATCGGGGTACAGAATGAGTTAAAAAATGAACGTGACCTTAGCTTTTCAAAATAATTTTTTGATTGGCATATAAAGTGTCAGCACTTTTTGTAATCCAGAACAACGGTGGAATATGTACTTACGTGATAGTCCATGAGCTCTTGGGTACTCAAACAAGGTGGAATATGTGCTTACGTGATAGTCCATGACCTCTTTGAGTACTCAAACAAGCAACCGGCTGGAAAGGAACTGAAAATGGAACATGGTATGTATGATACGTGGGTGAGACTGTAAAAGGCTTTAACTGAAGATCTGATGTGGCATATTACGGGAAGTGTGTATATCGAAGTGGAATACACTCCAATTGGTGGCAAAGCAAATATCCGGATTAATGGAGCAGTAGCATTAGTACTGAAGCAGCAGTACCAATCAATTATGAGAAATGGTGGTGATGAGGTCTGGAACTGTGCATAGGTAAAGCGGCAAATACTTTTATCGGAGTCTTGTTCGATTTAATGAGTGCTCCTTGTTTGCAAGGGTGAGGGCGTTCATTTATGATTGAGGTTGACAAAACCGCCACCACCAAAGAATGAACCCTTTTGAAGAATATTTGATTGAGGTTTTCTTCCCTTGCGGCAATTTCAGTGTAAGGCTATGGACGCGTGTAGTAGGTTCGATATTGAACCAGCAATCAATCAGGTCTGCCTCTTCTATATATCGTCTTTTGTCACTTGCAAAGTGACAGTCGTACGGATAGGATTATGTGTTGTACCATTGCTGGTCTCGTGCGAGAAGACTTATTCGATGCCTGTCCCATGCCGCAAGGTGGCCCCTCAGCAGGATCGTAAGTGCAGTGAAACGAACCAATGCTGCTGCTTTGTGTTGGCTTAAAACGTCTGTGATTGGCATCGGTACCTCTGCCAGAAATGAAATGTCTCAGTGTAGAAGAGAATGACCAAAAATGAAAGGTCTCAGTCTAGAAGAAAATGAAAGGTCTCAGTCTAGAAGAAAAGGAAAGGTCTAAGTCTAGAAAAAGTGAATTTCTTTTTCTTTCTCATTGAGCTTATTAGACTTCGCTGTTTTGGACGCAGTCCTTCACTGTCATCCGTACGCCTTGGTTATTCAAATTAAGAATTCAAAACTGGAACTGGAAAAGGTTCGGGAGAGGAGAGAGGACCCACTCACTAAGGTAATATAGGAGGGAAGGCTCCCGTCAATGAATGGGGATTTCTTGGCCTTCGGACTACTGGAGCAATTGCAGTACTCTCCTTGAGGGCGACTTATAAGGCGCAAATGAACAGTGAAATGGCTGTTTTTCAGATGTACTAGGGCAGAAGCTATTGGATTGGGAGGGGAAGGTCGTTTTGAAGGCGTGTCATTTTCTTTGCGATTACTATTCGTTGATGTCAAAGAAAAAGCGATCGGTATGAAAATCCTAAATTTCGTATACACCTCATAGACCTTGTGCAGGTCGGCGAAAGGTGACAGCTTGAAAAGTTACGACTGCAAGAGTAGGGAGTTGAGTGCGAGGGAGAGCGAAGAGAACGTCCAACCTTTCCATTTTTTCAAAACATGACCTGTTTTGGTAGCTTTGAATGCTGGGAAAGGTGGTGGGCGGTGCTGTGTCTCTGGTGTGCAGGTTTATTCACCACCATGTGGCGTTGAACAAGATCCTGGGACTGTCTTCTCTGCATCTACCACGCCTGTCTCTGCGCACTTGTGCATTCTTGGGATGGTAACCGAACCATAGGACAGAACACTGCGGAGGCTGCATTGCTTGGTGATTCGGATGACGTCCGGCTTTTTGTCCAGAACGGTCGTTTAGCCTACTCTCCCTCTTTGGTACCAGTGAGTGGATGGATCTCGTTCCCTTTTCTTGTTCCCTTTTCTCCCGCACATGGTTCGGGAGTGTGCACTCTGAGCACGAAGCGTGCAAAAGGTTGGTCGGCCACTTGCAGGTTTTTTATTTCACTGTGAGGGATATTTAGCTTGCCTGGGGGGAATGGTTGCTGGGGAGGTGTGGACTTGTTTCCCTGCCGTGTGCTCATAGCAGGGTTTCCTCTCTTCAGGGTGCTGCTTGTGGCCCCAATGGAGACGCTGCAGATGGCTACGAGGACTGATTGTTCAGCTATCAGCATGTTCTCCATTGCCGCATTGCCCTTTGCCGACAATTATGTGGTTGAGGGTAAGAAGGGGGGCCTTGTCTGTAGATTCATTTGGGGGCGAGCATTTTCGAGTATAGATTGGCGGAATGCCTTGAAACTTCCTGCTGTAACACAGAGGAGAGAGTGGACTGGTGTCGGACGTCCTCTGGGAGCATTTTGGAGTATAGATTTGCGGATTGCCTCCGAACTTTCTGCAGTAGTTCTCCTTGTTCGAAGGGCATGGCTGTTCACATCACGGATAGTGATCTCCCACAGGTAAATGGAAAATAGGGAGTGTCAAGTCCGGAGTGGTATCTTCTTCAGGAACTGTTTGGGTATGGTATCCCACCACCGCTAAGGGAACATAGCCAGGGAATATGGCTAACAGGGAAGGGAACATAAAGAGGAGTAATTCGGGACAGAGCTTTCTGTAAGTGTACTATAGTAGAGAGTGCAGGGGTGTAAAAGGACGTGTGGGTAGTGGTCTAGTTTTTTTTCTGAGAAGAATGTTTGCAAATGATGTGATTGTAGTCTGGATATTAATGCATGGTCCAGAAGGCATGAAGATTAAGCACGTAATGGAACTCGAGGTTTTCACTGCATGCGGAAGGCCGACCGCGTAATAAATTCTAATGGGCTTGTGATGGGATCTCTGATGATGAAGATAACAAGATTGTTCTTTGTGGTTTCTTTTTTTCTCAGTCGAAATGCCTTCATGATGGGACCTGCGGCTGCAGATGATTGCAGGCTGGATGGCAGGTGATCACACAATGTAAATGAAAGATGAGAGATAAAGAGTTTCCTCAGGGTAATGAACCCAGTGCCTGTGTAATATTGTGTGAGAAATTTGACATCTGCACGGGGGAGTAAAAATTTGACATCTGCGCGGGGGAGTAAAAATTTTCATCTGCACGGGGGAGTAAAAAATTAAAGTCTGCGTGGCATCTGGTCCTTCGGGACGTCCGTTGGCGCCTGCGCAAGGATGATGCATAAAACTTGACATCTGTGGGGGGAGAGTGAAAGTTTTGACATCGTCCGTTGGCGCCTGCGCAAGGATGATGCATAAAACTTGACATCTGTGGGGGGAGAGTGAAAGTTTTGACATCCGCACGGGGGAGTAAACATTTGACATCTGCACTGTAGATGATGATAACGGCCACAGGTCAATTTCCTATGCTGGGTGGGTGCGTTCGGATTGTGACTGCGAGTCTGATCACTGGCCGAGGGCTATTGAAGCTGTATACAACTGTCCTGAGATGCTGGGTGGGTGCGTTCTGACTGTGACTGTGAGTCCGCCAGCTGAAGAGGAAGCTGTATTCAACTGTCCTGAGAATGTAACTGATTTTCATAGCCTCCTGTTTTTGTGTGATTTTGAACAGAGAGTCGGCTCACTGTGAAAATAATTCGTCAATTTAAACGTTGTTGAAGACGAAATGGTTTGTCCGTGTACGGAGGGAAAGTGTGACTGTGACTGTGAGTCTAATCAGTGGCGGAGGGCTGAAGAGGAAGTTGTATTCAACTGTCCTGAACTGTTTTACAGACTCCTGTTCTTGTGTGATTTTGAAAAGAGAGTCGGCTCACTGTGAAAGTAATTCGTCAATTTAAACGTTGTTGAAGACAAAATGGTTTGTCCGTCTACGGGGGAAAATTATGAGCCCTCTCACATGAGATAGAGGTAGGGAATGCACGTGGGCTATGTTATAAGCAGTGGTCAAAGAAGTCAATGTGTCACATCCTCCTATCAGACGTCCTAGAAATATTTGGCGGTGTGTCGAGGAGTAGCTTTGCCATAAAAGTTTCTTGATTTGGGAGTCTTCTGAACTAATTATAATGACGTAAAAAAAAAAAAAGATGAAGCACTGATGCCTGGTTAATGTAAGAGTTTTTGTCTTCCAAAGTTAAATCTATCAGGGTGATGTGTATTTCACTATTTTGTCAATCCTGATTTTAACGGAGCTCTACCTAAGCTGCCTATCCCGCCGTGCGAACTGCGGGGGTGCAAGGGAGATGCATTGCGATGCATTGTGATGCATTGTGAGACATTTGCATCATGTGATGCATTGTGATGCATTGTGATGCATAGCGTGCGCGGTAGAGTGAAACATCCGCGTGGGAGGTTTTCTCTTTGATTTTTGATATTTCCTTGCAGTGGAACCTTGACCCTGGACCCTCGGGTTGTTTGTCAATTTTGTGCTAGAGGAGTTAGGAATAAGAAATTCTAGGAGTAAGTGTGGATATGAGGAAGGTCGCTATGTAGACTGGACATAGCATTGCGGAGCCCTTGTGCACTATTGGCTTAGCAGTTTGGACGAGTAAGTGCGGATATGAGGAAGGTCGCTATGTAGACTGGACGTAGCATTGCGGAGGAGCCTTTGTGCACTATCATGTGCTTTGTGTACTGACTTCTGTGAGTGGATTTTTTCCAACGGCAAGGCAGGTGAGGTATGTACTGATCTGATGGAGTCGATGGTTGGGTTTTCCTGACTGCTAATAGTTGTGGTTCAACCACCAGTACTTGCCCCAGCTATCGCAGCCGAGCCTGGAAGTGCCCTGCGCGCCGTTGCCTTTAAAGTGCCAATTCCATTTTCGTTTTCGGAAAGGCTGGCGGCGCCAGCCTTCTAGGTCCGGTTGCCCGAAGCGCGAACTTCGCCTAGGGTTAACGCTAAGGCCCGCGGCCGATATATGGGCCAAGTACTGGTGGTTTAAGTAGTTTGGAGGGAGAGTTGTTGCAATTTGTCTGATTCGTGACTAAAGGAAGTGTATCCGGAGCCCTGTTTTATGTTTTTCTTTTTTTCTTTTTTTTCGGGGTAAGGTGGCTTTGATTATAGCTGGAAAGGGGTACCAGAATCCCTTGGACGCCTCTCTGGAAACAACAATCTGTGGGAGTAGTAGTTCTTGTGCCGTTGACCACCTGAGCACCTCTCTGGAAACAAGTAGAGGGCAGCAGTAGCTGTTGTGCTGTGTTGGGGTGCTTTCGAATCTCCGCTGTCTTTTCTGACTTCTCTGACTTTTCTGACGAAGTGGTAATTGCACGTTGTACTGTTCCAAAGTGTCTGCTCTCTTTTATGATTTCCCTGTTGTGTTCTGTGCATGCAATGACCAATGCCATTACTGGACATTGGTATGAGGTGGGTGGAATACTGTACTGATAGCCTTGCGCAGACTTTGGCGGAGCTTTTACGAAGGTTCGACATGTTATTCTGATGATATCATGACAAAATTCAGGTGTGCTTTGTCAAATCTGTTTTTGAAGGTCCGATGTCGAGTAATTAAGGGCGTTCTGTCTGGCAGAGGGTTTACCACGCGTCTAGTAATATGAGAGATCCTTTGAGGGTTTACCACGCGTCTAGTAATATGAGAGAACACGCTTCAACGGTGGGTCGATGCTAATTTGCCTTACTTGTGTATTGTAATCATTCGGTTGAACAGGATGCAGCCTTTTCTCTGAGCTGTTCTGTTGTGCTTGCGGTGCAACGTCATTAACTATTGAGAGGAACAGTGAGTTAGGATCGGTGCGTGTGGTTAACCAAGTGGAGATGTGTCTGGCGAGGTGCAGTTTGATGAGAATTGTCAAACTGGGAATGGTTCCTTCTGGCATCGTGAAAGTCTATGCATCGAAATGACATTGGGCGGGGAATATGATTGTGTTTTTCTGTGCGAGTGGGAGAGGGCTTGAGGAAGCAGTGATTTTTATTTTTGGCGGGACAAGTTCTTTTGTGCACGGGATGTCAGAGTGAAGGAGCTTATGTGGGCCACTATAGTAAATATGTTTATGTATTTGGACAGTATGGCATTATTAATACTGGAAGCAAAGTGATGGTAAAGCAAGAACCTTCTCTGTTTAGAGAATGCAGGTAGCTTCGATGGCCCTTAGCGGAAGAGAAATCTTTAAACCGAGAATATTTTGAAGCACCATCTCGTAGTTCCGTAAAACAAGTGGATGAATGCCGCAGTGAATTGCTCAGGATGGTGTTAATCCTTTTACGCAATCAGACATTCGTAGACAATGAGAGGTGCTGTACCGTAGCGTTGAAACACAGAAGGGAAGGAATAAGACAATTAGGAATAAGACAATTTAAAAGTACATGGTTTCCATGAGCCTGTGAAGTTGAGGAGTAAGGAAAACGATGCGCATTCAGCAGTATGGAACTGCTTTTTTTCTTGTAAAAGGAGGAAGGATACGCATGCGAAGAATTTGCGGAAAATGCTTGCAAAAATGGTACCGCAGCGCCAAGTTGAGCTTTTGTTTGGATGAGCAACAAGTCCCATGCATTTGGCATTCGGGTACCCTGTGAGAAGGAACGTCCTATGTTCAGATGCACAAATATATGCGAACAGGACGAAAAAACTGTGGGGCTTATACACATCAGTGGACTTGTGCCGTGCTACAACGGGGGTTGATTCTGAACATCAACCCATCTTGTAAATGCTGTGGCTGTTTGTAAATGCGGAGGGGGGTCATATCAGAGTCCCTTGTCAGTAGAGGGATTCTGTTGTGAGGACATGTTAGAAGTGAATGTGTGAAAAGAGCACTGGAATGAAAAGCAGCCGGTAAGGAGAATGGAGTCCACCAAATAGTGTGGCATTACTATTTCCCACCGACGCATGGAAGGTCGATGTGAGAAGCAGCAGTAGACTGTTGCAGAACGTGCATGTTCGCAGCAGCCACAGTGGAGGGAGGTGAATGAGTGAATACAAGTGAACGTGGAAGGACAGCGGGGAAGGGGAATGGAGTGGACTCGTCTAAATCCAGTGGCTATACTATTTGCCGGGGATGCATGGAAGATGAACAGGAATAACTTGTTGGATACAACGTTGGTGTTGGCAGAGAGAAGCGTGGGGTCTATACTGAGGGCGCCCGTGGCTGTGGGCAAATGTGCGGCTGTCGTGCTGCGCAAAGTAACGGGCGCTTTTACATGTCTTTAGGAAAAGAGCAGAAGAAGAGCCCCTGCTGCAGAGTGACGGGAGCTGTGACACGGCTGTAGGGAAGTCCTAGAAGAACAACACCTCATGCAGAGGAACGAGAGCTGTGACTAGTTTGTAGGAAACCGCAGAAGAAAAGCATGCAACCGTCATAGGGCAACGGGACACTCTTGAAGTATAGGCAGAAAAGAATATGATCGTCCTGGGATAAGCAGAAGAATTAATTAACAGGATTTCAAGAGGATGAAGAAAAGACCTCTGTAGTATGAAACGAACGGGCGAACAACGGTGTGGTATCTCCGTCTTGAACGGTGATTCAACGGTGTGGTATCTCCGTCTTGAACGGTGATTTTCTCGATTATTTGCAGGACTCCGTAGCAAGTCCAATGTCAGGTCAAGCCAGATCTTGCACACCAGTTGGCTGCTGCAACTGAATTCTTAACAATGTGCAATAGGGAAGGACAAACCAATGTTTTCACCGATTCAGTTGGTATTCGTCGAGTTAGAGATCCATACGTAGGGGCGTAAGGCCCTCTGCACAGGAATGGATTCCATCAAGCGACCTCGGGCGCATAAGCCAAGTCTCTTAAACAACCAGAATGGCTGCGGAAAGATGCAGTCGAAACATTTCTTAGTCGGACAAATTTGGACGCTCGTGTAGCCCTGTACGTTCCTAAAATCGTGGCTTGTTAATGGGCACGACTTGAGGAAGTAACGGTGGTTGAACCACACTACAGCCAGGACAAGGTATTCAGAACTGGAAGTTGTTGAACCAAATTGGTTATGGGATCCATCCCAGCCCTGCGAGGTTGTGTTGGTATGTCTACCCCACTTCGTGGCCTCGTGGGTATAGCAGGATTTGAAACTGCGACCATTAGGTTAAAAGCCCAATGCTCTACCGACTAAGCTATACACCGGCACGTACCATACAGAAAACACCACGGACACACCGTACAGAACACAATGTACGGAACACGATATGTACACACTCTACAGAAGTAGCAATTTTTGTGCACTTCGCTCCAATCAGCATGTGACCACCACACCGACGTGGCAATTTTCACACAATCAGGACATGACCCCCACTGGTGCCTGGACAGTTGACCGATATGGGTCTTTAATTTGACTGCTTGATCACGGGCTGGTGGTTCATGGGAACCTCCACAGTTGTCGTAGCACATCCGGGGCCACGGCCATCCTCCATATAAGCGTGGATTCAAGTTGGTGACCGTGGCCTCAAGAGGTAGTTCTCTGAACAACTACAGCCAGGACATTGTCTTCAAAAAGCACAACCCACCTTCTTGTGATATTTACGCCAGCCACACTGCAAGGCTGTAGGAGCGAACTTGACCTTCCCGGCACAACACCACACGGATGCAGCAATTCTTGGAGGCTTTGCTGACCGTTTGCCAGAAGTTGGCCAACCACTGAAGTTGGTAGGCAAAAGCACTCCCTGCATGTCGCATGTGGTAGACCATGAGATTCTTACAGCACTTGGGCGGTCTGGTCGTCTCTGGCTAGCCATTCCATGATGAAATGTCTATCGTATCGTCTTGGGCATGCTTGATTATGAGCTGGATATGTACTGACGTCCGGACTGGTGGAGATCGTCATTCATTTTCGTCGAGTAAGTGTTCGAAGTGTAGGTATTGCATACTGTATTTACGAACAGAGCTGCATTTTAAAAACTGAAGGATCGTAATTTTAAGCGCTTGCTAAAAATGCACCAGTAAATATTCCCTATTGAAAGGTAACCTTTGATTGTGGAAGGGGAGCTCCAATTGGGACGAACTAGATAACATTGGCCAGATATCCTGGCGTGGGAGAAGAAAGAAAAAGGTTGTTCACAAGGTAAATAAATAATTAGCATTAATTTTTGTAGATTTCTTATGTAAACATCATTTTATGTAAATATCATAGGCTAGTATGCTTACTGTGTCACTCGTTTTAATTCCTAAATACTTCCCTACTACCACCCTTTCTAAACGGTCTTGCTGTAAAAATAGTAGAGCAAAAATTCAAACGGAAAAAAATAGTTGCTGATTGTTTCTCCTTAAATAATTGTAAACTCTTTTGTTTGTCTTAGTAAGTATACGGTTGTTTTGCTACAAGGTAAAACAAAGTTGTGTCCCCTGAGTGTGGGATGTAGCTGCAGGGGAATGTTTTTGGCTCGTGTGGTTAAAGTTGCCAGTTTGATTCCATGCGTGCAAGGATGGGTCGTTGGACCCAGAGCAATGAATATACAAAATAACGCTCTTTCGTAATGTCAGGGCGTTGTTGCCTTACGAGTGAAACTTGTTCGAGAATGTGATGTGGATGTTGAAGCTCTGTGCGGGGGATGTAATCACATGGAAACATCACTTCCTAAAATTGTCAAGCGGTGAGGTGGATATTACAGATAGGATCCCATTTTGTTCATTGTGCCTCTGCTGTCACTTGGCCGAAACGTGGTAGCTCAGTTGGTCAGACAGAGCATGGGCATCACAAGGGACAGGTTTTGGGTTTCGATTCCAATCGGTCTTGCCTGTAATGCGGATGCTTGGCTTGGTGATAGATATCTACTCTTTTTTTTTTGCTATCCTATTCTTGTATCGATTACTTTATGAAACCTAACAAGTCAATAATATGATACAGACACTGCTATATTCGAAAAAAAATCGTATAATATCCTAAATCAGACATTTATTTGCCAGGAGGAAACAGATTAAAATTCTTATTTGATTGACTTTATTTAAACATTTATACATTCTCAAATTTAGATTCAGGATTTTGAGAATAAATTGATGATCCAATTAATATGTGCAATTAATTAAAAAACTTGCCTGTAATGCGGATGCTTGGCTGGGTAATAGATAGACACCCCAGGGAGTAGTCCACCGGCCTAGCCTAGTTGTGGTAGGTCCGGGCCTTCAAGCACAATGACTCAGGTTGATAGAGCATTGGATATCCAGGGAGGGATAGTGGGTTCAAGTTTCGGTGGGAGGGATTCCTGGGAGCCACCTCTTATAAGACACTTGCATGTTACCATAGTGCTTGTGCCTGTAACCAGTGTTTTGGATGGTGGGAGTCTGGGGTGGAGTCGAAGGATAAGGCGCAGGATAAAAGCACCTGTGGGCTGGGCTATTAGTGCAGCTACTTAGGGGCTGGAGCAGAGCAGATGACCCTTTGGGGGGGGGGGGGGGGGNTCAGGTAGCCACTTCAGCGGTTTCAGGTTCCCACCTGAAATTCCTAAAATGACCTGAAGTGGCTGAAAAAACAGGCAGGAAAAAAAAAAAAAAAACATAAAACTTATCCTGCAAACCACCCGAAACTTTTGAAATGACCTGAAGTGTCTTCAAACCTGTCTCTTATACACATCTAGATGTGTATAAGAGACAGGGATACAGCAGGGCGTGGGACGGAGGTTTTGCCTAGCTGAATTGGCGTTGCGGCGAACTGGTGTGGGTTAGGGGATTGATGTACCATAACAACCAGCAAGGGGGAGCGCGGAGGGGTGGGACGTAGGTATGCCCTTGCAGGAACTGGCCGTGCGGTGAACTCGTGCAGGTGAGGGGCTTGACAACTCCGCTCCTCTGATATGATGCTAGCGGACGTTAGAAAGGCACCCTCTTGATAACATAACGTAACAATTGGGGAGCAAGGGGGGGATGGGCTGGAGGTTTTCCTAGGCAGGAATTGGCCTTGGGGTGAATTGGTGCCTGTTACGAGATCGATAAACCTGGGTCTTCGATATGTGCCAAGTATGGGGCAACCCTCGTGAAATGACATAACCACAAACCATTAACTGGTGCACGGGTGGTGGGCTGGAGGTTTTCCCTGGCAGGAATTGTCCCTGCGGCGTACTGCAGCAGGATATGGGAAACATAACCCCGCCCCCGCCCCCTGATATGACATGAGGTTGGGCAAGTGGCCGTCTCAGGTAAGACCTCGGTCGGGGTAGGATCAGTGGATGCTGCCTGGAGAAAGTCTGTGGTGTATTCATTAATAGGCTTGTGGTTGAGGTTGCGGGTTTGGTTCCATGCATGCATGAATGGGTTGTCAGCCTGAGAGTGATTGGCTTGGGGGGGGGGTTGATATGTCAGATGGGTCACAGGGGGAAGGATGGAGAACCATGGATGTTTGTTGGATGGCTTGGGGGGGGGTTGATATGTCAGATGGGTCACAGGGGGAAGGAGGGAGAACAGTGGATGTTTGTTGGATGGCTTTGAAGTTGCTGTAAAAGGAGAGAGGAAATCAAACACTGCATGATAATTTGATTAGCCAATTGGGTGTTTGATTTTATTTTAGACTGCAGTATATGGCACGTGCAGGACAGCGTGACTCTCTCTCTCTCTCTCACACACACACACGCCGCACACACACAAACACCTGGTTGTGCCATCGATGTTCATGGCTGAGTGGGTGTGTCGGGTGGGTTAATGGCTGTGTACCTGGTTCCCAAATGAAATGGGGGCTTGTAGAGCCAGCCAGTGGTCATCTATTGTCGTGCTTACTGAGAAATGTATCCGTAGGTCATGCCTTAACCATTCCAGAGAAGATGGTCATCCTAGTGGGTACATGTACAGTAGACGAGGGAGGTGGGTAACAAGGACAATTAAGTGAAGTGGCATGGAGACAGAAAAGTTAGAGAAGTAGATACTTAGAATGAGTGGTAGGTATGAATATGGATCTAAACAGGAGTGGCGTAATCCTAATTATCAGGAATTGAATATAAAGGAGTTTGTCAGAGTCAAGACAAGTAAAGCATATGCAGGATGGATAAGAGTAACAGGTGAACTAAACAAACCCCAGTGCCTGTCACTTGGATGAGAGTAAAAGTTATGTTGGGCAGGCCCAACCCCCAGATACAGCAACATGGGAGGTGGTGATCGGAGTGGGAAGCCTTGGGAAAAAATAAGGCCGCTCAACGGCATGTCGAAGCTGAGGGCTTGAATGAAGACAGTCATGATAGTAAGTTTTTTAATACTGAGATAGGAACGTAAGGTACCCCAGGCAAAGATGGTGATCCGGGTTGTCCCTTAGAAACACAATATGCTCGCTTTTGAATAGTGCGTAGTGCACTGATTGAACTTGTCAAGGAGTGAGAAGTGATGTTCTTGGTAATATTCTTGAAACAACCCCCTTTATTTCCATGTCTACCAGCTATTTTGTCTCCTACTGAAATTTTTGTTGTTGTTAACGTATACGTTTACAGACGTTATGTATATTTGAGTAAGTTTGTTTTCACTTTCTCCCCGCCAATCGCTAGTACCATCTTCAGTGTAAGGCATGTCTTGTTTTGGTAATATTCTTGAAATGACCTCTTATATTTCCATGTCTATCAGCTATGTTGTCTTCTGCTTGGAGTTTGTGTTTGTAAAAATATACGACCACAGTCTTTATGTATTTTATAGCAAGTTTGCTTTCAACTTCTCCCATCGAACATCCATTGTTCTCCTCTAAGGAGGATGGGTGGGGGGGTTGGAGTTTCATCTTGAGTGTAAGGTATATCTTCTATTGGTAATATTCTTGAAATGACCCCTTATATTTCCATGTCTGTCAGCTATTTTCTCTCCTACTTGAATTTGCTGTTGTTGTAAGAGTATATATTTATAGTCTTTATGTATTTTTGAGGAAGTTTGTCTTCACTTTCTTCCCACCCAACATCAATTACTCTCCCCTAATGAGCATGTGTGGGGCCTTGGTTTGGAGGGGGTTGGGGTGGTTTTTGGACTCACCTGTGCATGGTTGTTGAGGCAGTCTCTGTGTCTCTCTCTCTTCGTGCACGCGGGCTGTGCAACAATCGCATTGGCTGGAGCGGCTGCAGGTATTGGAAATGTGTTTAGTTATTTAATTAACTCTGTTGCACAAAATCCTTAATTCGCGAAGCAACTACTTGCTTATGGTGCGTCGTGCATAAGAGGACATGCGAAGTGCTGCGCCCTCGTCGACATATTTTGTGGGTGGTGGTCACCAGTTTCCTGGTGACCAACCTTCGACGTGCTGACCTCTCTTCTGTCTCGTGCGTTCTTGCTTTGTGCACTTCCCCGTGCGTTTCTGTCTCGAGCGTTTCTTGCTTCGTGCACTTGCGCGTGCGTTTCTCTCTCCTGTCTTGCGCGTTCTTGCTTCGTGCACTTGCTCGTGCGTTCTTGCTTCGTGCACTTGCACTTGCGGAGGAAGCTGTTCGTGTGAGGTTGGTCTCTCTCTCTCTCTCTCTCTCAGGGGGGGGGGGACGAGGACGCTGCCCACTATTGCCACACTCTGTCTCTCCCCCTTGGGTATGAAGCATTAAGTGCAAGTAGCAAGAAGCATCAAGTTCATCGAGCAAGTAGCAAAGAGTTGAGAGATAAAGAGGATAGTGAGATGCGAGAGGGAACGGAAATAGAGCATGTACGACACGGCTCCATGAGCGTTCCACCAATCAGCACCACCAACGCATGTAGCATGTAGCACATCGCACCACTTAGGAATGCACCAGATCTCGAAGCGAGTAGCACCAATCCACATTCCAGTGGTGGAGGGAGGTAGAGAGAGGGAGAGAGAGAGCTCCAATTGACGTTGCACCAATCATGGATCACAAACCAGGTAGCCAGGAGAGAGGGAGAGAGAGAGCTCCACTCGACGTTGCACCAATCATGGATCACAAACCAGGTAGCCCGTAGCACGTAGCACGTGGCACCAAGTCGTTGCACTCTAACTGAAGCAGGGCGAACTATGTAGCAGCAAAGGATGAAGCACAGAGAAGCACCGGTTCACCTACCACAGAGAGAGAAAGAGAGAGAGAGAGAGCACGTAGCACCTGAGCAGGGTGCACCAAATAGGCACGTAGCTCTACTCATAAGCTATGCAGCACGAAGCATGGGGACGTAATGGTTCACGCGATTTTCACCGTTTAGTGCCTATGCACCGCCTACTTCCACATAGAGAGGGAGGGATGGGGAGAGAGAAGACGAGGACGAGGCATAAAGAGAAGGAGGTTTGGACAGAGCTGAGATAAGAGGAAAGGTGTATTTGTGCATCAGCCACAATCACCTCTTCCCACCCATGATCTTCCCATGGATATCAGGTTGCAGCAATTTGTCTCATCAACTCATATTGCTCAAAGCACCTCACACGTAGCTTAACCCATAAACAACATATTAAGCATGTCACACACACCATGTAGCACCAAAGCACAATGCACAGAAGAAATTGAACTAAACCAAACCACAAAATTTAAAGAAAACCAATTCACATAGCACAAACGATGTTACACGCAGCTCAACTCATAAACCACATAGCACCTACACGACGCACGGAGCAAGAAGCACATAGCGTAGTGTTGAGAGAGAGAGAGAGAGAGAGAGAGAGAGAGAGAGAGAGAGAGAGAGTCATGGTGGCACTATGCTCACAGCAGGCTATAGCTATGGTAGCACTTTGGCACGATGGACAGGTTGGTTGTCAAAGTAGGTAGTGCACGACACGTAGGTTGGCTCACGCAAGGGAAGGCAGGCTCACGCAAGGGTAGGTCGGGTAGGCAAAGAGGGTCGTGCAGGGCAAGTAGGTTGGCTGAAACATGATTATTTTTTTGGGTTGCATTTAAATAAAATTTGGTCTAGGAAAATAGCACTAGGTTGTGGTGAACCATAACTTATTATTGGAGACTAACAAATAGGGGAGGGAGAATGCTTTATCTATGATACAGTAGTGAATCATAAGCACAGCAATGCAAAGGTGCTTATTTAGAGGGAGGGACATAAGGTGTGTATTACTTTTTGAAAAGAAAACCAATGGACAAATTATATTGGGTTGTCACCCATACATGTCAAAGTAGTGCTGTACGATAGGTAGGGTGGGATAAGCGAAGAACTTGAAGGCCGTACATGGCAGGTAAGTATATTGCGTAGGATGGTGGGCCTGTGGCAATGGGCAAACGAGATTCCTCAATATGGGTCGTCGGAACCAATGTGCAAGGCGAACCACTTGATCCGAAAATTGTTTCAACACGGGCTTGGTATTGAAAACTTTAACGTTGTTTCAACGATGTTAAAGCCCCATATTCAATGCGGGTGAACGTTGTTTCAACGTGAGCATTTGTGGGGTAAGAAAAAAAAAGGGGGTTGTAGAAATTATGAGGTTTAACACTCCATATTTGTATTTTGATTTTTTGAGATTTGACTATATTTTTTAAGAAATTAAAAATAAAACCACAATGAAAAGGAAATAAACTATAAAATGAGTTCTTTTTTTTTTCCATTGAGATGTATCTAAGGTTAAACCACCACTACCTGCGAACGTGTTTTTGCCGATTGTGAGATTCACTGCGCACCGAGTTTGGCTGTGCCGGGACAGTTTCATCTAAGAAAGAACGAGGTGGGGGGAAAGCTAAAAAAAGAGAAAAAAAAAGAGAATTTCCGAACGCTTTGATTACCACCAGATACATTTCATGAGTTGCTTGTGTGGTTATGCCCTCAGTGAGGGTGCGTACGGGAAAAAACACAGAAGCAATGGAAAAAATAACCCTTATCCCTTAATTGTGGGCGGTTAAATGATGCTACAGCAGTCAGACAGTAACATGCCACTTGTGAAGCACGCCCTACCTGGTTGGTAGGGTACTACAAGGAATTCAAAACAGAAACAAAAAGAAAAATGAACTGCAATCCTTGTTCGACATAGTGAATACATACATTTGTGAAAGCACTGGTATTAACTTTCACCCTGGTGAGAGCCTTCTGCGACACCCCTCGAGTGGGAGGTCTTTGTTTTTTCTGAGTTTTGTGTTCTATTTTTTGTCGGCCACCAGCCCTGCCGCGAACCTCTCGTTTTCACGAGTAGGCCACTAGATGGACTTTGTGTTGCTCGTGAAAAGTAGTGGTGGTTTAAAACAATTAGAAAGAAAAAGCAAAAAAAGAGGTTTGTAGATCTTTCAAAGATAGATAAGAATTGTTTTTGATTTTTTAACTTTCATGAACTAAAAAAAAAAAACAGATATGGAAAAATATTTTAGGAAGAAAAAAACACATGTATATACTCCATGTAGACAGAACACAAAGACACAGTAACACACACACACACACACACACACAACCAATAATCACACGCACACACACACTCACATACATACTTACGGGTAGGTATGGGGACGACAGGATGGCGCAGGCGGGGGAAGAAGGATTTGGGGATAGAAGTGGTTTAAAGGGCGTACAGGTAGGTTTGGGACTTGTAAGGGGGGGGTATTTTTATTTTTTTTCTGATTTTAGTGTTTGGGCTTGTCGTGAGATGTGTGGTTACCAAAGTTTGTTTTGTTTTTTTGTTTTTAGTGTTCGGGCGCGTGGTCATGTGTTTGGGTTGCAGCGCTCGCAATCTGTTTTTCCATATTCAATTGGAAATATTCAATAGATTCTCGTTTTTTTGTTAATCGGGATTCAATGGGGGCTCTGGAGGGTATACAACAGGTAGAACGACGTTTAATTTTGTTTGTTGCCCGTTGCTAGGATGTATAAGCTCGAGTTTGTGCGTGATCTTAAGATCTGAACGTTGGATGCCCATCTCAGTCGTCGATCTGGTAACACCTCTGATTATACTAACCAAAGGCACAACGCACAATTTTGAATATGTAGGTTTTATTTTATGATATAAAAACATCCAGTCGCATTCACACCTACTAGATTTGTGAAATCGTCTTACACCATATGTTCTGCTTTATTTTGGGACACATGTTTCAAGAGTGCGCCTATCAATTACGCCATAGTTTCTGCTCTATTTTGGGAGACATGTTTCAAGAGTGTACCTATCAATTTCTTGTGCAAAAAAGAGGCGTACGAAAACTACTCACATGGGATAGAGTAATTGAGAACTCGTCGGTTTGATAATCTGAATGTCGTACATTTTGGAAAGGAAAGAAGAGTTTGACACTGAAAGTGGTCATCTTCAGTAATAAAAATGAAAACCAAATCGATTTTCCAAAGTTGCATATCAAAAATGTTGTAGCGTAGAAGCTTATGCATGAATATATGATGTGCATTTTGTTTATCGACTTGTGATTGTGCTGGACTTTAAGCATTATTATGTATCAGGCTTGTGATTGACATCAACCATTGTCGTTTTTATCAACTTGTGACTGTAGTGTTTCTCACCTTACAACTATCGCCAGACGGGTCTGTTTTGTGATGGAAACATTAAAAAATGAAGTAGGTTGGGGATATTCTTTTAAAGTATTTTTAAAATTTTAACTTTTTTATAAATTAAGTAAAAAATAAAACAAAATAAGATAATTCATTGGACCCCGTCAAGCAGATATAGGAATAAGGTGCGTCAAGTTGCTTCCAATGCTTGCCATCAAAAAAGCGAACATGTTGAGGGTACTCGTCAATGTTCTTCCTAATATCCTTATAAAGCTGGCATGGAAAATGAAAACTCCTTGGAAATTCATCCAAAACATGCTCGCATTAACTATGGTAAAACTTTTAACGGGCATGAACTCAAATCCAACTTTAGCGTGTGTTTTGTGTGCAAAGTTGATAACCACTTCATCAAACCTTCAAGCTAAAACAGGGCATTGAAAAATGATGTACCGATAGTAATAGAGATATGCAACAACGAGGTGCTTTCTTAATAAAAGTTGATATATTTTTTCTCATGTTTAAGGAAAGTTAAAAAACAAACTACGACTCGTTCAATACAAAAGAGAAGAAAGTAAATCGATTTCATAGGCAATGGTGTTACAATTATGGGAAGACCAATCCGCTTCTTGATAGAACCATGAAAAAAAATAAAAATAGGTTGGGCATAGAGATATATTTCTTTCAAGTCATTTGAAAATTTTAACTTATGCACAAGTGAAGTTTAAAATGTAATACAACTCCGTGGACAGCATGAAACAGATATTAATATAAAATGCTTCAAGTTGCTTTTAATGCTCGCGATTAAAAGAGGTATTATGTTGAGGGTAGTCGTCAGTGTTTTTTTTCTAAGATGCGTATAACACTCTAACGGGAAACTAAAACTCGCTAGAAATTTATTCGCAACGTGCTCGTACTGACTATGGTAGTAGGGAACTGCTTTGCAAATTACTCTATGAGCATATTAACTATATTTTAACACTCAGGCGCATCAGCCTGTACGGATGTCCTCGGGTTGTCCTCATAATGTACGAACGTTTGGGATCCCGTTCGAGGTCTGGACCCGAAGGCATTCGGCCCCCGCCAAAAAATATATTGGGGCTTAAAAAGAATTTTTTTTTTTAATGGCTGTGGAGAGTTCTCTATGATGTGAGGAAGATGCTTATAAACTTTAAAGTAAATTTTCTAAGCTAAACAAAAATTAAAAACCGCCACTTGCCAAAATGTGATTATTTTTTGTCAAAATGTGATTATTTTTTGTTTTCACTTCTTACTTTTTGTTTTCACTTTATTGCGGGATGTAAACAATTTTATTATATTTTGGAAGTGAATTATATATTATGTGAAGTAGACAACTGTAAATTTTCAATGCATATGGTTGTGCCAAAAACAGAAGAAAAATCGCCAAAGATGGTCACTGAGTAATTTTAATGAATATATTCAGAGTTGCCAGGTCGAAAGTACGGAGGTCCCTAAGCTGAGCCCTGAACGTTCGGGCGTTCGGGTCTCTGTACAGAACCCGAACTGGAAGGGGTTCGAACCCCGCAAAAAAATATTTTGGTACCTAGAGGTCCTTAAGCTGAGCCCCGAACGTTCGGGCGTTCGGGTCTCCGTACGCGACCCGAACTCGAAGGGGTTCGAACTCCGCAAAAAAATATTTTGGTACCTAAACATTATTATTTTTTGTAATTTGTTTTCTGTGAGTTCTCTATTGTGGGAGGTATCTGCACCTCAATTTTGAAGTCATTCTCTAGTCCCAAACAACAAAGAAAAATTGGGAAAGATGGTGATGTCAAAACTTGCTTTCCCACGTACAAATATGTTTTTTTCTCTTTTCACTTTTTGTTTTTCCTTTATTTCGGGGCCTGAAAAAAATTATTATTTTTTAAACTTTATTTGTAGGCACCCTATGTAAAAAAATATGTATAAAATTCATGGCATTTTACAAAGCCAAAAAAAAATAAAAAATCGTCAAAGATGGGGTTGTTAAAAATTTGCTCGCCCACACAATAATTTCATTCTCGTTTGATGTTTTTTTATTATCATTAATATTATTTATTTTTTGTATTTGATTTTTGTTTTAAATTTGGTAAGGAATGTGGAATGTTTAATTTGTTTTTCTGCAAGACATATTGTTTTTTCAGAACTTTTGGAAATCTTTTTTTTTTTGTTTTTTTTTTCGCGTGCGGTCTAACGCCCTAATGCGTCGAGAGGGGGTCCCGAACGTTCGGGCGTTCGGGTTGGGGTGTTCGGCCCGTCCCGAACACTAGCAACCCTGAATATATTTATTTATTTATTATTTTTAATTTTTATTTAAAATTGGGTAAGGAATTTGGATGGTATGAGTGGGCAAATGTTGTCTATTTTATTTGACTTCACAACATTTATTTTTTTCAGATTTTGTTGAGATGATTTTTTTTTTTTTTGTTCGTGCTCGTCCCGAACGCCCGAATGCATCCCCGACGGGCTCGGAACGTTCGGGCGTTTGGTTCGAAAGTCGGTTATCCTGTTAACACTTATGACACTAGGTGACTAGTCGGGGTCACCCTATTTTCCCCTGCGGCCCGGCCATGTAAGGAGTAGGAAAAGTTGCATTAAAAAAATTCAAACAATCCGAAAAAAAACTATGTTATGTAGAAAATAAACTGAACAACTTTTCCTTACGTTCAGATTGAAAATTTTCTCCAAATGTAAAATAAAATTGTAGGTTATATATAAATATACTGGGTTGCCGACCTTCGGAACGGGCCGAACGCCCGAACCGGAAGTCCTTCGGAAGGCGTTTCGACTGATCAGGCCGAACGCGGACCAAAACAAAAAATAAAAAAAAACAAAAAAAAGCAAAAAAAAATAAAAAAAAAATTAAAAAATATCAAAAAAAAAAAAATGAAGAATAATAAACTTAACAACATTTTCCTGTACACAACATTCAAAATCTTTACCAAATTTGAAATATAAAATCAAATACAAAAAAATAACAGTATGATAAAAAAAAAAAAACGCGAAGCCTCCCACCATGGACGGCTGATGGTTGCAGAGATGTTTTCGACAAAAAAAAAAAAAAAAGGCGGCAGTGGTGGGGATGTTCTCATCATCCTTTGGATTCAATTGATGGCATTGGCCAGGTACAGAGAGAGAGAGAGAGAGAGAGAGAGAGAGAGAGAGAGAGAGAGAGAGAGAGAGAGAGAGAAAAAAAAAAAAAAAAAAAAAAAAAAAGAATAAAAAAAAAAAAAAAAAAAAAAAAAAATGAGAGAGTGCGCACCTTTTTGTCACCACCATCGTTGCCGATTTTTAATTATTTTTTGGCATTGACAAATGCATTGAAAATTGACAGATATGTAGTGTACATAATCAAGAACTATTAAAAAAATTAAAAACAAAATGTTTTAGACCCCGAAATAAAGGAAAAATAAAAAGTGAAAAGTGAAAAAAAAAAAAATAGTGAGTGGGCGAGCAAGTTGTGACAGCCCTATATTTGACAATTTTTAATGTTCTTTTTGGCTTAGCAGTACGGCTTAAAAATTTATAGGCGTGTAGGCTACATCATAGAGAATTCACAAAAAAAACTTCAGAAATGAAAACGTATTTTTAGGCCCTGAAATTGTTTTTGGCGGGGGTCGAACTTATAGGTGTTCGGCCCCCGAACGGAACCCCGAAAGCTCGAATGTTCGTTGGCCAGCCTGGGGGCCCCCGAACGTTCGGTCAGGTAACCCTTTATGGATATATGTAAATGTATGGTAAATATTATAGCTCCAATCATGGCCACTAATAAAATAAGATTTGAAACCAGAAACAAACAAATATAAGTGGTATAAAGTAGATTTCCTAAAGTTTCCAGATTCGTCGAACT